>CAUYRH010005413.1:0-93842 GCA_963574655.1 Perodicticus potto
ACCAACTTTTTGATTTATTGATCTGTTCTATAATTCTTTTGTTTTCAATTTCATTTAATTCTGCTCTAATTTTGGTTATTTCTTTTCTTCTGCTGGGTTTGGGGTTGGAATATTCTTCCTTCTCCAGTTGCTTGAGATGTCGTATTAAGTTGTTAACTTCCTCTCTTTCCGTTTTCTTGAGGAAGGCTTGCAGTGCTATAAATTTCCCTCTTAGGACTGCCTTTGCAGTATCCCAGAGGTTCTGATAATTTGTGTCTTCATTATCATTTTGTTCCAAAAATTTGGTAATTTCCTTCTTAATCTCATCTATTTCTTGTAGATTCTGGCACTTTCCCCTGGCAATTACTTGATCTATGATTTGTTTGTTTGTTTGTTTTCTTTTTCATCTAAAACTCTTCTTTCTAAGAGGATCTGACAGCTGGTGTCTCTGGTCAGCCATCTTGCCTGATCTCTCTAGCCATGCTTTTTGAGTGTAGAGTTTTTATTAATATTTTGTAATGGGTTCAAAATATGTAACCGTATTATGGTGAGTATATAGGGGCACAATTTCTCTTTTTCCCTATTCTCCAACAGGGCTCAGTAGGATAATGCTGGTTGACACCTGTTCTATTTATTTTTCATAACTGGTCAGGAAAAAAAAAAAAAAAACCAGTCCTAGTGGTTACCATGCCCTCCTCGGTCCTGTGCACTTTCCCAGATCACCTGACATGGACAGCATCCCTTCCCTCCCTGCCCTCTGGACATTGCATGGACCTGCCTAGCACTCTGTGCAATGCCTCTTTTTAAAAAAAATTAACCTATCTAATTATATATACACACAGGCACACAGAGAGAAAAAAACACATACACACATGCTTATTTTTAAATCAGAAAGGACATTTGGTGGGGAATTAGTTAACAGAAACCTTTCCAAGGAGTTTCATCAGAAAAGAGAGCTATTAGTGAATCCACCTTAGATAATAAAATCCTGGGAGTCTGAAGGGAGTTTTTATGTACTTCTTTAAGCATCTAACTTACATCATGGGAGTAGTGTGTGGGAGAAGAAAGTTCCATAATCAGCTGTTTCAAATGATGGCAGAGGAGATACAAAGCTAATGAAGTTGATGTGGTCTGAGTTTTACCAGTGGAAATCTTCAGTCATGGAGAGGCCATTACCTAGGATTGTTCTTAGTGGCATTGGGGAATTAAAATTTCCAGGTGCTTTTCCCCTCTGGTGTTTAGTATAACAGAATCTTTTCTGGTATTTTTTAAACATTGATAATGTTAAACTTATTTTGACAACAGAGAAATTTTAAGCAAAGTAAACATTAGGCACACAGTGTCCATTTGATGTCTCCTAACTTTCAGACTAACCATCAGCACATTTCTTCATATTCACGTTTGAGTTTACCAGGTTGGGTGGAAGAGTTCCAAGTTCACAATTAATTGCATTGTTTTTAGGAGCTGTAGTTCTCAATGACCAGTGCAATTTTCATTAAAAAAAATTCATATTTATTGTAGGTCAGTGATAAGTTCAGGCTGCCAAGGGAACAGTGGTGTCTACCTTTGGGGTGTAATCAAGCAGCAGTAGGCGTGTTTTCAGGGGATCTTAAAAGAAAAGCTGTTTTCTCTGGTTTAAACAAATGAACAGATGTGACTGGTATAATGTGTTTTGACAAAGTGCTCCAAAGACGTGGTGCTTAAAAGACTGAGAAGCCACCGCTCCAGCAATTCCCATCTTCTGAGAGCCACACTACCAGACTTCACAGGTCTCATGCAGGAAATGAAAGCAGTTTATGAAAGTACAAGGGACATGAGCAATTTCAGAGCCCTGCGTAAAATGCAGGATTCTGCATTCAATCAGCTGTGTTATAAAAACCACTTTGGTAAAATAGAGATCAAATTCATAGGTCCCCCAAGCACAGCAAAAACAGTAGGGGCATGAGAAAATGGATGAAAATTGATAAGGGGGATAATGTTAAAATAAATTACAGCCTTCTATGAAATGCTAGAAAAAACATACACACACACACATATCCATCCGTGGATATATAGGATGGCCATAAAATTCGTGTGCAATTGTAAATTGCCGACCGTTTTAAATTGGACACTGTTTGAAATCACACACACACTTTGTGGCCGCCCCGTCTATGAGAAAGGAAGTCTAAAGTGAGAGTCTAGTATTAGTAAATGATGAAAAGTAATTCCAGCTGACTAGTTAACGACAATTTAATTTTTACACAAGTCATATTGTTGTTGTTTTGGTTGAGAAAATTTGAGATAAAACTCTATTATCAAGGCTAAATGATTTCCAATAACTTCTCACTATTTGGCATCAGCTGCATTTATTTGCTTGATTTCAGATCCCTAGAAATTGGATGGAGAATACTGAAATTAATAGCCAGTACTTCACCATTCATACCAACATTATCTCCATGGCCCCTACCCCAGCTTTTCTAAGGAAAAGTGAATGCTGTGGCCTCATGAACAGAAATTCGTCATAGAGATTCTTGTAACTGTTGCAGAATGAGAAATGTGTAAGGAGCAGTAGTCTTGTGGTGGTACATATTCAACTCATAGACGTTTCTCCTTGGATTGAATCTCCCTAACAGGTGTATGTCTGCTTTGTCCAAGATCACCCTCATATGGTTGTTAAAAAACAAAAAGAAAAAACTTGTCTTTCTGAGAATAAACCCTGGAGAACTGAGAGTTAATAATGGTTCTTGAAAGTTAATTATCATGATAATTGTCAAATAAATCATGACCTGTTAATAAGACATTGAAATGTAAAAGATCTTCCTATCAAGCTATGGGGCTAAATCCACAAAATATCTATTCCACATAATCTTGTTCTTTTTGACATTCAGCTTATTCCCATTAATTTAGAAAAACATGAGTGAGGGCCTATTATTTTCTTATTAAAAGAGTCTTAACTGTGAATCCCCATTTTTATGTTAAAATGAGATCTTTATTCAAAGTTGACTAAGACCCATTTCCTTCTTGTACAATATTATAATTAAGGTGGAGAGAAAAGGCAAGCACAGAAGTGGCTAATCCCATAAGCATTGCTCCAGTAGTACACAGTTGTCTAGTATCATTTTTTACTATAAGGAGTGTTCAGATACCTTACATTTATACAACACTTCACATTTTTTAAGTGTTTTGGACTGATATAGTCTAATAACAGGTGAGCAAATTTAGCAAACGTCTCTTGCTCTACAGAAATAACTGCCTCTGGGCATAGTCCATACTCAGTAGGAAATAAATGTTATTAGAGAAAAAGAAACTTAGGGGAAGATGGTGGCCTGGGAAAGATTGTTGGTTGTTGGGTGTATAGGGTTTTTAATATATAAAGGTGGCACTGAATTAGCAAGGTTTGTGCTCAGCTTCACTTCTACCTGGCCATGGTATCACTGGAAAGTTTCCTAAGCCATCAGGGCCTCCGTTTCGTCATCTGAAAAATGTGACCTATCTTGCATTGTTACAGAAAAATTTGAGCGTAATTGCGCGTGTAACTCACATAGCATGTTGCCGGATACCTACTGAATCATCCAAGTCATAGAGCATATTGGTAATGATAGGTGAGCAAAGAGGGATCCAATGGGAACTTAAAGACATTTTGAAATTCTGAAACGTCACGAATAATCTAAGTCTGCTAATGAGTCCTTGAATGAATTTTCCGAGTATGTGAATCTCCAGAATCATCTAGTTTAAGTCTATCCAGGGTTAGCAATGGGATGTCATCTATTTCTTTCCATTATGTGAACATGGTACACAACACGCCCAAAGCCACCCTGCATATAAATATAAAAAGTAGAATACAAGGATCCTAGTCTCTACCCTTCCACACCAGCTGACTGTCTTTGAGAACTGGACCACACTGTGGCATCAGTTCCTCAGGCTTCCATTTCTCCAGTTCACAGTTGCCTCATTAGCATCGGCCAGTCTCAGCACATCCAAGTTTGGACATTCTTTCCATCTTGATTAGAGTTCACTCTTTATATGTGTATCTCCCCTAAATTTCTTTTTTTTTTTTTTTCTGTAGAGACAGAGTCTCACTTTATTGCCCTCAGTGGAGTGCCGTGGCACCACACAGCTCACAGCAACCTCAAACTCCTGGGCTTAGGCGATTCTCTTGCCTCAGCCTCCTGAGTAGTTGGGACTACAGGCACAACCCCTGGCTATTTTCCTGTTTTTGCAGTTCGGCCAAGGCCAGGTTTGAACCCGCCACCTTTGGTATATGGGGCCAGTGCCCTACTCAATGAGCTACAGGCGCCGCCCCCCCCACCTAAATTTCTTAAGAGCTAGAGTCTAATGAAATGTTTTTGCACATCCACATTAGGTAACATAATAAATATTATTGAACACAAACTGATTCAAAACAGCATGTTGGAAATTATGCTCTTATACAATTATTTTCATACTTTCTGGGAATTGGGTAAATAAAGGCTGGGTGAGAATTAGTTAACCACTGCTACTTGCCCCAAATCCTAAATTGGATTCCTAGTAATATGACTACTCGAGTTCACTTTGACAAATCATTTAACCCCTTGGTCTTGCTGGCAAAAAACAACCGCCATCAATTGTAATTTCTCTCCCTTTCTGCCAATCTGCAGTGTAGCTCAGAGACTATAAATGTGAAATGAAGATACTGAAGCACATTGGCTTTCTTGTGGCATAGACAGAATGGTCATAATACCTGAGACATGCCTAATTTAGAACTCTATCTAAAGAACTTTCTATAGAAGTCTGACTGATGGGTCAGAAAATTTTCTCTGTAGAGGCAGCAACAGTTCTGCTGATGACACCTCCACTTTTCCAGGCAAATGTAAAAATAGGTGACTGTGATGATCACAGAAGCATGGCTCTAGCACGCTGAACCCATGAAGGGGAGGTGTACACAAGGCAGGTGCTGAGAACTTCAAGGGCACCGTGGAAGGTAATTGGTAATAATGATGACAAGAGCTGGGAATAGCAAGAGGCAACTTGCTGTGCTAATGGGACTCAATCTAGTGGCTCAGTTTGAATGCACATAATGACATCAGGCCTGAGAAATTGCAGTTATCATGGTCTTCAAAAGTGTTTCATAAGAGAAAATATTTACAATGGTTCTTGAAGCCAAACATGTTTTTTGCTGTCCCTAGACGCGCACCCAGGCCTCTTCTGTGTTGGTGCCTTCTTTCTGAATCATCCTTCAAGAAAATGGCATTTCCCACCTCCGCCTTTTGAAAGCTGCCTTTTATCTAAGCTGAAGGTCAAAGCTCCTCCTCCACGGAGGTCACAGTGCCTCCTCCACGGAGGTCAAAGCGCCTCCTCCACGGAGCCTATTTGCTTCTCATTTCCCCAGTCAGCCACCATTCACTCTGGGCTCTCATAGTGTCATGTTTTTAAACCTCTCATGTATCATTTAAAATCCTTTTTGTATTACAGTATTAAGTGCTTTTCTGCCCCCTCCCCAACTCGACTGGAGGATTTTGCTAAGCCTTGCTCATTTGGGGGAAGTGAGGAGCAGGTGGTCATGACACCTTGCCCAGTGCATGGATGTGAGGCTAACAATTAAATTCTTAAATGCATTGATAACTAATAATTATCTACATAAGTAATTAATTGAAGGCTTAGCCATATAAACCATGCTGGATCCTTTTCTTGCTAATCTCACATGGGCAAAATGCAAAAATCTGTGATTACTAAGGTTCAGTGGTTTTCTCCAGAAAAATTATAGTGTAAACTGAATAATGATCACACACAGACATTCCTTTTGTGGGGCTCTGCTCCAGAAAGCATAGCTGGTGTTCTTTAGGCTCTTGTTCACTGCTTCTTAAAGAAGAAAGAGCCCTTTAATTCTAGCCAGACTTGGTCACTAGATGATGCAGAATCTCAAAAATATAAGAGATAAAAGGAGAGTGTTGAACTTGTCACCTTAGTTGGACTAAGACCCATGCAACTCCTTTGCACCCGGAGGGTTAGTCCCAGCACCCCAAGTGGAATAGCAGTGGCTCCTGCAGGAAGCTGCCTTAAAACTCGGATCACGGCCCTATCCTGGTGCTCGCCGTGGCCCCTCACTGACTCTCTCCTCAGTCCCTGGCCCGGCAGGCCTTCTTGTAGTAACACTTTGCTTGTGCAGATGCCTGTGGTGTCCTTTCAGTCTGTTCTAGGACAGGTTTTCAACCATCCCTTGATGCAGAAATCTTTTCTGAGAATAGTAATGGAATCATTTTTCCCCTTGAGTGTACCCATGGCTTCTCAGCAGTAGTGAGAGAAAATTTATGTGGGCCCACTCTTTGTTCTGGAAGCCACCCCGTGCTTCCCCATCCAGCTGCTTGGATGTCCCTGGGATGCTGGATATGGCTTATGTCTTTATTACATGGCCTAGGAAAAGCCTCAAGGTTATAATAAACTACATGAACATTTAGGGCCAGGCATGGGCTAGAAGATGCTTGCAGCGACGGTTACTTTTTATTGATTTTGCATTTTCTCCCTGCCCCTCGCCATTGGCATTTCTCTGGTGGGTCCCATAAAATCTTTGAGAATATAATTGCCATCCATTCTCCTTAAGTCTCATAGTCAAAGGGTCTGACTACGAAGTGAATCCTATTACTATAGCTATTGAGGAATCCCAATTTCATTTGTATTTTCTACTGAAGATTTTGATCTTCCATTAAATTTTGAAGCAAAATGATACTGCTCAAAATTAACCAGTAAAGGTCTTCCTTCTTCAGTGAGATTAGGAAACATTTGGATGTTATCAGTTTCATTCTCATGCTGAACTTGATGTCATATAACTGTTGGTCAATCGAACACTTTCATACTGTACATTTTTTCCAAATTAGAGAATATACTATAATACAAAAATCAATCGCAGTCCAACTAGCCACAAGAAGCTGTCAGAAAGTTTAATAGTGTACAATCTCAAAATGTAATGGTGCAAAGATCGCCAAACTGTAACATTCTTACAAGTTATTTTAACCAAAAATGCTTACTATCTACATGTAGAAACTTATAGAAGAGGTTAAAAAGATAAAAGTGTAATTAATTGAGAGACCTTATGTAAATACTGAGTATTGAAAGGATGTAAGTAGTTCCCAAGTACAATTTATAGATTGAATACAATTTCATTATAAAAAAAAATAATTGGAGATGAGACAAGAATCTATTAGTTTATCTGAAAAAATCAGCAGTTAAAACTAAAAGTAACAAAAGGTTAAAATGAGAGATAAAACTTCCTTTCCATCATAAAAGCAAGACAATAAAATAATTAGATGAATATGCTGTTGATGCCAAGAATGTTCTACAAAACCATGACAAAGCAATAGATAATTTTATTGGAAGATATTGGTGGTTATCGCATCAACTATAAAATAAGAATTTATAATAGTAAAGGTTCTGTTAAATTTAAAATTGTTCCACCATTATAAGACTTAAATAAGAATCTGCCTTAAAAATATTGATGGGTAAGTACTTGTGTAAAACAAGAACCTCACACACCTTTTTCTTCTTTAACACTTGGTTTTATAGGCCATACATTAAACTGGTTTAAGGATATCTTCGGATATTATAATGTTTGCTTCTGAAATTAAATACTGAAAATTGTCCCACATTTACTACCAGGAAGGACAGCAGCTTTGCCAATCTGTATTTTGGGCCTAATGGAACCAGACTAGAATTTATTCACCTTAACAGTATTAACATTAAATAATTCCACCAAATTCCAGTACCTTTTGGCTTTACTTTGGGAACTAATGCTACATGTACATATTCTAAACTTAATTCCTATTCTTGAATGTGGTGTTTATTGATTTTGACATTGGTAAATCCTACTTTGAAATTAAGTCTTGCCAGCAAGGACAGCAAGCTCCTGCATCAATTTTTAGCCTGCTATTTAACGAGCCAGTTTTCGGCCTGTTTAAGATGAACTATCTGAGATTTTACAAGTTATGGTCTACACGTGGCTGCGGAAAGGACACACCGATATGGTTTACTGTCCATAATACCGTCATCAAAAACTTTATCCCTTCCTGGAATTTGTTATTATAAGCATTGACTATATCATTTGCTGTGTTTTTTCAAAAGTAGGAAACATTAAGTTCTGAGTATAATCAGCCCTTAATTCTCCTTGTTAAAGAAGACAAGCATGGAAAGAAACTTTTAAATGCAGAATAAAAACTTTCAAATGTGCTCCTCTTCATGTGTTAGACTAGAAAATATGCACATGTATTCAACTTGTACAACAAGAACATAGAAAAATAAATTAAAAGTTAGAAAATACATTAAAATTATGGACTTTGTATCCAATAATAGGTAAAACGGAAATACATGGAAACAGAGATATCGGAGTTGAAACTCAGCTGTGCCCAGAGTCGCTGTGTAATATGGGGAAGTTTTTGATCTAGCCAGATTTGTTTTTGGAAATAAAAGTACCTACTACATTGGAATTACAGCATTAAATGAGCTAAAGAATCCAAGTACTTAGCACAGGGCCTTGCAGAAACTGTCAGCCCTCAGTACATGGAAACTTTTAGTATTTTTATGCTTTCATTCAAAGATAGTGAACCTTCTGTCTCCCGTGTGGAGTGCCCTGGGGTGACAGCCTGTGACAAAGCCGCTGGGGGCAAACTGAGGTTGCAATATGAGCTGCTCTCTAGTCCAACATTAAAGAGTTGGGCAAAAGATAATCACTAAGCATTAGAGAAACACTTTATAGACTTCGCCAGGTCCTAAGGAAAGAATGTAGAACGATTGTACACAGTGGGTTTTATCCTTAAACATCCTGGGTTCAAATCCTTCCATTTCCACCTACTTACAAGATGTACCAGATTGAACAAGCTTTGCATTTTGTCTATAAAATGAAAGGAATAATCTAATCTTCTCTACTTCTTAGAGCCACATAGAGGATGTGCAATAAATGTCAGTTAAAGCTGTCATTTTAATTTGCCCCATGAGATCTCTGGGCTCTGATGGCCTGTGTGGCCTGCTGGTGTTCTTGGAGCTAGTAAGAGGCAAAGCTTTAACCCGAGTCTCTGAGGTCCAAGCCCTTGCCTCTTCCTCTCTGTTTCACTCTCTCTCTCCTGTGGACAGCATGGCAGGGGAGGCAAGATGCCCAGACATGCAGTGAATTAAGCAATTAAATTCAATTTCGTAGACCAGGTCAGCATCTAAAAGATAATAAAATGTGGATATAGGGGTTAGGAGAAAACATTAGTTCATGTTACTGTAACTTGTAGAATTTTATTTATTATTATTATTTTTTATGAGACAGGGCCTGAGTGCAGTGGCATCATAGCTCACAGCAACCTCAAACTCCTCTGCTCAAGTCATCCTTCTGCCTCAGCCTTCCTAGTAGCTGAGACTGCAGGTGTGTGCCACCATGGCCAGCTATTTTTATTATTTCTTCTTTTTTATAGACATAGGGTCTTGCTATGTTGCCCAGGCTGACCTCAAACTCCAGGCCTCAAGTGATCTTCCCACCACTGCCTCCCAAAGCACTTGGTTTACAGGCATAATTATGGTTTTTATTAGGATCTGTATTGGGTGTGCTGACTATTCATGGATGAATAGACAGATAACCAAGCAAAACACTGGAGTCCAGAATCAAACTTCAGCACATAGGAAACTTCCTATTTGGTGGTCTTGGCAGTGTGAAGCACAGGCTAAAGGATGAGTTGTTTAATATTTGATGGTAAAAATCGACTCATTACATGGAGAAAATTAATTTTATCATGATATCAAATCCTATAAATTCATAATGTAGAATAGTATCTAGTGACCAGGAAGAAGATCAATATTTCTTGAACAAGACACCCAAAGGCCAGATTCTAAGTAGAGAATTTGATATGCTTGACTCCATTAGAATAAGACATTATTAGTTGAAGGAAAGACATCATAACAAAGGCGGAAGGTGGGCCAAGGTGACCACAGTGTGTAAAACTGATGAAAGATTATTAATATTCAGAATACACAGAGAAGTTTTGTTCACCCACCGAGGGCCAAAAGGCACAAAATAAACATGTACAAAGGATTTGATGAGGCAATTTATAGTAGGAGAAAAAAATGCCAAGCTTTGTAAAAAGAGGTTAGAACTCACAAAGAATAAAAAATGCAAATTAAAACAATGATAGTGTTACTGTGTATTCATGAATGTCGAGAATATTGGGAAGTTAAATGATATTAAATCCTAGTGAGGATGTGGGCAAAGAGAAACTCGTGTCCCATGCCAGGAGGTGCAGCCCTCCTGGAGCCAGCTTGCAGATGGCACCTGCACCCAGTATAGACAAGTAAGGGAAAACATTTCCCCACAGAGAGTCATCCCAGGAATCCACTGCAGCATTCCATGTGGACATGGGAGCTGGAAGCATCCCAGCCTCCTTCATTTGAATCCTGGATTAAAGAATGAGTGGCTGACGCCCCTCAAGGACTATTAGGCAGCAATCAGAAGCAGTGAGCTAGATGATTCCCCAAAGCATAGTGTTGTTAGAAAGTAAGTTTTTAAAAACGTATTATAACATACATGTATTTTTAAAAATTTAAAAATACTGTCTTTACCTAATGCATATAGCAGAGATAAATATGTAGTTATGTATTTAATGTATTAGAGAGTGTGTCTGGGGACACGAGGCATGCATCATCATTATGGGGATAGAGATGAAGGGAAGACCAAAAAATATAATGAAACAAGGGTGGGAAAAGCTTCATGAGGGGTTCGAGGACCCAAGTGAGAGGATCAATAGAGTGGGCACCGGGGGTCCTGAGAGGAGGGGCAAAGCTGACCAGCCAGGTGGTCAGGGCTGGCACCCACAGTGATAGGCCGAGTTGGTAGTTTGTGCTCGTGTTATGATAAGATGAAAACGTCATTTTACTTCTATGGTCTTTCTCCCCCAAACTCCTAATGTCAGTCTAATCATGAGAAAACTATCAGATGAATTTCAGTAATGGGACATTGTACAAAACGCTTGACTAGTACTCATCAAAATGCTCAAGGTCGGGTGGCGCCTGTGGCTCAGTGGGTAGGGCGCCGGCTCCATATACCGAGGATGATGGGTTCAAACCCAGCCCCAACCAAACTGCAACAACAACAACAACAAAAAATAGCCAGGCATTGTGTCGGGCACCTGTAGTCCCAGCTACTCAGAGGCTGAGGCAAGAGAATCGCCTAAGCCCAGGAGTTGGAGGTTGCTGTGAGCTGTGTGATGCCACGGCATTCTACCGAGGGCGATAAAATGAGACTGTCTCTACAAAAAAAAAAAAAAAAAATGCTCAAAGTCATCAAAAAACAGGAAAAGTCTGAGAAACTTGTCACAACCAAGGATAGCTAAATGTGATGTGGAATCCTGGATGGCATCCTAGGATGGAAAAAGAACATTAGATTGAAAAGAAAGGGTATCTGAATAATCCAAGGACTTTAGCTAATGATACCATGTCAGTATCAATTCAATAATTATGGCAAATATACCATATTAATATTAGATGATGATAATAGGGGATAAACTAGGTGATGGGCAATGGGATCCCCTGTACTATTGTCTCAATTTTTCTATAAATCTGAAACTATTTTTAAAAATATAGTATATTTAATAGAGAAGGGATAAGACTGGGTGACATAGAATTATCATGCATTATAATACGAAGCACTTTAAAATATGTCTGGTTTGAATCTGGGAGCCTCTGGGATTGTACTTGGCTGTGCGGTATGCACGGTGGCCCCTGGTGGTGGCATTGAGCAGACCAGAGGGGACAGGCCAAGTCCCTGAGCCAAGGCAAGTAAACGGGTGTGGAGTGGGGTGGTAAGAGGTGAGGAAAGTCTCCCACGATGGCTTTCAAGATGAACATAGAATGTTAGAAAAGTTTGCAGAAGAAAGGAAAATGGTCTAAGTATTTCAAATACTCTTAAGAAAAAACAAATCTGTTGAGAAAGTCTTGAATGGAAATCTATAGAGGTGGAGAATTTTCCAGGACTGGGCTGGAATGTCTGGCTGTGGTGTCCTGGTCTTCAGTAGATGCCACTTAGAGCCCGTCTTATCTTGGCCACACTGATGTGGTGATTTCTTTCTGTGAGGAACTGTGTAGGTTGGTTGACTTTTCTGACAGTGAATCTGGGTTTCAGTGCCCTGTTGTGCCAGTAAATGCAGGAACTTTACACCTTTCTGTGTGCAAAGTGAATTAAGAGGATTCTGGGATTAGTCCACTCACTTCCATGCAGATTTATCCAACTTGCATCAGTGTGGCCAACAGAGCTGATGTTAGCTGGTTGTCTTCTTTCACAGAAAGAAATTATTAATAAAATAAGATACCCCCCCCAAAAAAAAATATTAACACACAGCTGATCTCTAGGGAAAGAAAGGGAAACTTCCAGGCACCAGAAATGGAGAAATCAAAGCTGATGCAAGGTAAACTCGAGATTTTTGATCAAGATGCAATCTGAGAGTGAAGAGAAGGGGTTGCTAGAGGCTCACCAGGCAGAAGGGCATGATTCTAGGCTGGGTGAGAAAGGAGCTGGAAGGAGTTTCTGCAAAATGCCTGGAGGCAAATGGAAGCCCCAACGCTGGAAAGAGCTGGAAACTCTCTGACAGGTGGTTTGGGATTGGCAGGTCAGTCTGCCATCTCAGGAGCATTGGGGGGGGGGGGGGGGGAAGCATTCTCCTGTGAACTCCAGGCCTGCTTGAGGGGGAGTCCTGGTTTATCCTGGCAGACAGCCAAGCTGAAAAATTAAGCTGAAGACTTATCTGGAAACCTTTAGTCCCACAGCACAGGCAAATGTGACACTTCTCCGGAGGTTTGTGTTCAGAGCAGATCATGCGAGATTCTCACAGGAAAGCAGAGAAAACCCCACTGAAAATGAGCTCAGAGTTAAAAATTTCAAGAGACAAGATGAATGAGTCTCCATTAAAGAAGTCAGCAACTTCAACAAATAGAGTGATTGGCAAGCCAGGAATTCAAGTTACTAAAGCAAAATGAAAGTAACAAGAAAATAAGAGACTATAAAATTTTAGCAAAAGAGACTAAATAGAATTTCTAGAAATTAACAAGCATGTTCAAACAGGAATGTTTGAGTAACCTCAGCATTGTCTGAACGTGGTTTCAGGGCCTGATGAACATCTGGGTGTTCTGAAAGAGCTTTTTGTGTGACTCCAGTGAGACCTGTTAGTAGCACCATCTTCGAGCGTGGACACAGGGGCCGGTCTTGGGCTCTGCAGTTTTGCTGTGTCCAGGCCCCACTTGCAGGCCACTTTCAGAATACTGGGTACCCTGCAAAAACTGCCATGGCACAGTTTTCTTTCCTGATTTATTGTACGTGTATAAGATGTTTACTGCAGTGCACGTGCATTTGAGAACCTGACCATCATGTAAAATATAGTTTTCCCAAAGAAGTTTTTGTTGAAAGGAAGTGACTTGGTGTAGGGAGGTATGTGGGGGTGTGTATGGGATGGGATAGCATCCATGGCTTCCCCACTAACGGTCCCACAGAACCACCACAAACAGGGCCCTTGTACATGTCACCTGGTCAGTATCTCAGGAGAATGGAAATGGGGTATTCTCTTCACCAAATGACTTTGATTGTCATTTATAGTGGTATGACTTTTTAAAATAATTCTCTAAAATAAAATGGGAGAAGGTTCCTGAAAATATTTAACTTTTTAGAAAAGGAAGAGAATAGAGATCATTTAATTGTTAATATTCTTGCACACTTGGGTTTCGGGACTTCCCTCTACATGTCATACTCTAGGGTTGATTTGATTATAGAATTCGGAAGACGTGTGTCTATTCTCCGTATTTTCATGTTTTTTCAAAGAAAATGGATAAAACGGAATTCAGTAGTAAATTGAAACGTAAACCTCAGGGTACTGAAGTCTACAATGGTGGTGAGTAGCTTTTCCAAACGAGCTATCATCCAGGCGAACAGTTACAGGATGGCACAGGCTCTCATGTTTAAAAATGGTTTTATCTTTTTTTTTTCCAGATTAATATGAAGGTACAAATGATTAGGATACACTGTTTACATTTTTAGGTATAGTTCAAGTCGTAGTTGAGCCCTTCTTCCAGGGGGTGTGCTGTATACCCTCACTTTGTCCCCATTAGGTGAGATCTTACCAATCCTCCTCACCCTCCCCCACCTTGAATTGAATTGTGCTTGTCCCTCAGGTGGGGTGTGGTTATTTATCTATCAGTTTCATAGTAGTATTGAGTATATTTGGATAGTTGCTTTTTCATTCTTGTGAAACTTTATTAAGAAGAATGTTCTTCAGCTCCATCCAGGTAAGTAGAAAATCTGTGAAGTCTCCATATTTTTTATGGCCTTATACTATTGCATGGTGCACATATCCCACAGTTTATTAATCCTTTTGTGGGTCGATGGGCACTTAAGTTGATTCCACATCTTGGTGATTGCGAGTTGAGCTGCAATGAACGTTCTACTGCAAATGTCCTTATGATAAAAGGATTTTTTTTCTTCTGGGTAGATACCTAGTAATGGAATTGCAGGATCAAGTGGAAGGTCTCCTTTCAGCTCTGTGAGGATTCTCCATTCTTCTTTTCCATAAGGGCTGTATTAGTTTACAAATCCCCAGCATTGTCAAAGTGTCCCCTTCTCTCCACAGCCACGCCTTCATCTGCAACTTGGGGATTTTGTGATGTGGGCCATTCTCGCTGGGGCTGGGTGATATCTCAGGGTGGTTTTGATCTGCATTTCTCTGATGATCAGGGGATGATGTCCATTTTTTCATGCTTTTATCTTTTTAAATTAGAAAATAAAATTTTCATAAAATTCATTTTTAGTTGGATCACTAGCTATTTTCATGAAGTGTGCCACTAGGGAAGGTTATCTGACAATGGCCGTCTGCACCTTGCGCTGTTGTCTTCTATGGTATTCTGCTGGGAGGAAGCCACGTGAGCTTTTACAGGAACACCTACATTTTTATAATGAAATTCAAAAAAATAACAGCAAACTCCAGATGGATTTAGTCATCTTTGCACTGGTATTTTTGGAGAGGCTAAAATGGACCATCCCACTAAGTTGGAAGGACCACCCCACAAAGGTTTTAATATTTTCAGGGTCTGAGCCCTTTGGATGGGGAAAGTGATGTTGAGTTATAGATACAAGTTTTTTCAGTAGCTGCTGCTTACATAATTGCAGATCAGAAACCACAGTCAAAAGTGATCTTCCTTGGGGCCAGTAAGGCAAAAACAAAGGTGACAGGAGGAAAACCTCCTCACTTTCATTTGTCTACTTAATCCTTGCCTTTCCAAACTGGGTCAGAGAGTGCATGAGGATGCCCAGGTGCACAGTCGCTGCATTTATTATGTTTCACGTTTTTACCACTTGCCAAAACTTGTTGATTCGTCTATGACAATTGGAAGAAACCCATTCACTGTATTCAACCTGTGACAGTAACAATAAGGATAAAGGGATAGGAAGAGAGTGCAAAGAAAGGACAGTCTAGTATGGGAGATGCTGAACTAGTTTAAGAAATGAATTGTACATATAGTGAAAGATGGGGGCTTTTAGGGGGAAAATATTTTGATAATTGGGAAAAAATTTTAATGCTTATTGGGACATATTATGCAGATTAGTGACAATGTGAACAATAATTATATGAAAATCTAAAATATTTTGTAATTTTAACATAGTTAAGAAAAATGTGGGGTTTTTTGTTTGTTTTTTTTTATTTTTGAGACGTTCTTACTGTATTGCCCTAGGGAGAGTGCAAATGGCATCATAGCTCACAGCAACCTCAAACTCCTGGGCTCAAGTGATCCTCTTGCCTCAGTCTCTGAGTAGCTGAAACTGTAAGCATGGGCCACCACATCCAGCTAATTCTTCTATTTTTAGTAGAGATGGCATCTCACTCTTTTTTTTTTTTAGAGACAGAGTCTCATTTTGATGCCCTTGGTAGAGTGCTGTGGCATCACAGCTCACAGCAACCTCCAGCTCTTGGTCTTAGCCGATTCTCTTGCCTCAGCCTCCCAAGTAGCTGGAACTACAGACACCTGCCACAACGCCCAGATTTTTTTGGTTGCAGTTTGGCCGGGGCTGGCTTCAAACCCGCCACCCTGGGTATATGGAGCCAGCACCCTACTCACTGTGCCACAGGTGCCACCCTGGTGTCTCACTCATGCTCAGGCTGGACTTGAACTCCTGAGCTCAAGTAGTCCACCTGACTTGACCTCCCAGAGTGCTAGGGTTACAGGTGTGAGCCACAGCATCCAGCCAAAAAATGTGTTTTCCAAAAGACAAAAATCATGTATGAAGATCATAAAGTGTAAAGAAAATCTCTGGAGGGGGGAAGAAGAGAACCCTTTAAGTTGGGAACTATGAGGCCTGCACAGAGAGAGCATTTGGGGATCTCTACATATACTCAAAGTCATTAAGGGTGGTATTTTATCTTCCACGTTAAAATGAATTTAAAACAAATATGTCACAGTGATTGAACAGCCTACCTCAAATACAGCATTGATTATTTCTGGAATTTTAGTTAATGAAGTATATGAGCCAAGGTTGGCTCCTTTTATCTTGTAAAGTCCATATTCTACCCAGCAACCTATCTTGTCACTGTGTTGTCATAATCTGGCCAGGATCAACCACTTGTCACCACCTCCTCGCCTGCCTGAGCCACTGTGCTGTCACTCAGACGGTTGCCTTTGCCCCATTAACTGGTCTGCTAGCTTCAGTTCCCTACAGAATATCTCAGCACAGGCGTCAGCATGAGCCTCAAAAACTTAAGTCACATTATCTCACTCCCTAGTCACATACTTCTCAAGGCTTCTCCGGATATTCAGAGGAAACTTAGAAGTCCTTCTAATAACCAGCTGTGCTCTAACCGAACAGAGCCCTGTTGCCCCTGGAGTTCTCCTCCTGCCCTCGCTGCCTGCGAGGAGAGTTCTTCCTTCTCCCCAGGACTTTCTTCTCACAGTGATAGGCTTGCCTTGCTCCCTCCAAGTTCCTGCAGGGAACCGTCCACCAGAAAACTTTATTTAGAACTGATCCCTTGACAATAATATCCCTGTGTCCGTTTTTATTACCTTCCAACATACGGTACATTTACTTACTTGTTAGGTTTGTTTATTAACTTTCTCACCCAACTAGAAATGGAAGGATTCCATGGCTGAATGCTCTAGTGTCTAAAAGAGACCAAGGCATTTTATAGGGAAACCAATAAATAACAGAAAAATGAATGAATGAATGAAATATCCAATATATTTATAATTTAGTTTTTAAGCCTATCACTCAGATGTACTGTCAAAAGTGAATTTGGCTTCTGGGTCATCATTAGTTTTAAAAAAGTTAAAACAAAGTAATCCATTAAGAAACTGGCACTAATTTTGACGATCTCTGCACAGCTTGCCTTACCAATTAGTTAAGAATGGAAATGATAACCAGAAATGTGCCTTTCTTGTTTTCAAATAAAATTGTATTATAAGGAACACTTTTTCTCAGCTGCCAAAGCTTAGCAGCCCTGCAGTTTATAACCCCCTGTCTCCTTTCCCCAGGGCTTTTCCAATTCATTAACAAATACACACAAGAAATTGAGTTAGTGTGTTTACTTTTGGCATCACAAAGGGGAAAAAAGAGGATCTTCTATTTCTTATATTGAAATATACTTACATCAGCT
Source organism: Perodicticus potto (assembly GCA_963574655.1). Taxonomy (NCBI): domain Eukaryota; kingdom Metazoa; phylum Chordata; class Mammalia; order Primates; family Lorisidae; genus Perodicticus; species Perodicticus potto. The sequence continues at coordinate 17,580 of CAUYRH010005413.1, forward strand.
TTTCCAGGTATCTGGTATACCTATGCCAAACAGGCTTTGCTTTAATTAATCACCCCACTCCTGGCAAAGAGGAAGCCAAAGTTGGGGAATGGAAAATGAAGCCCAGTGGCCTTTTTCTCTCTAACTTACAGGGATCGGGTAACAACAAATGATTGTTGTTGTTAACAGTCACATCACTGAGAATCATATTACCATCATGTGAATATTTATCACCTGAGAACACAAATGAATGACGTCTTTTGGTGTAAAGTTTTTTTTATTAAAAATACAAATTAAAGATAGAACAGTGGTTGTGCAAAAAGCCAAAACTCCCAAAGAGTAAGTCATTATCCCTCCTTATGAATTCATGCATATTCATATAACTGCACAATTTAAGAGATGGATGGATGGATAGATGAGTACATTTTCAAGTTTTGTACATAATTAATATGAGGAGTAGTGTTAAAAGTGTATCATATACCAAAAATAGGCTTATTATTTGAATCTACTTTCTAACTTGGCCAGAAGCAATATAATATAATTACAGTACACTTGGAATGAAATGTTAAAGCGGGAGCGTTTAAATTGGCAAAGCTATTACGTTGGACTGGTGTGATTAATCTTTGAGAGGAATGGCAAACAGATTTTTAATGAGTTTTCAATGTAAGACTGAGATTGATGGATAGTCAATGCTTGGTGTTGAGACTGGGAAGTATGCAAATGCAGGCAAAGAAGGTGTCCAGGCCAAGTCCATGAGGGACAGAGGCAGTTTCTGGATGGTAATTCTGTTGTCCTTTTGCTTGTTTCTATGCATGCTAGTTATTTGCTGCAAACCGCTATTAAGAAACATGTAGATTAGCATCATAGCAGCTCATGTCTTAGTTGACATCTGTAATTATTAAAAACAACAATGACATATAACATCCAAGTAAGTTATTTTCCAAGGCCCTAGAAATGGAATGTATTTCCCATTTATAATTTTAATTTTATTTTTTACATTTAGTTTTCTTTCTTTTTTTTTTTTTTTGCTTTAGATTTCTTGTTGATAATGCTTTTTTCTCATCATAACCTATTTCTACATCCTGCTACTATTCACAAAGAAGAAAAAAAAGTGAATGGAATCTTTCTGTCATAGATATTCTTTTAATGACCTAAGACTAAAGCCTAACATCACCAATGAATGGTGACTGTTTTCACTATCAGGCTTCTCTCCACCTCCACACCAGGAGTTGGGCAGCAAAGGACGGGGGCCTGGAGAGACCAAGGCCAAGCCTAAGTTGAGAGGCGATGTCTGGCACATGTTGGAGCCTTACAGTAAGTCATGTCCGAAGTGACAGCCAGACTTTCAATCCTAAATGGGGAAGAGCTGCTCTCTTGGGTGCTATGCCTGAGAGGTCATCAGAACCAAGGAATAAACAACCCAGACCTTAAAATTAAAACTGTGACCTTTCTAATCCACAGCTCTTTGTTCTTGTCTAGGAATTACACATTGTGCTTGATCTGATGGGCAAAACAAGAAGAAAAAGGGAGATTAGATGCCACTAGATGACAGTGATGGGAAGTGGCACTCAGTCCTCAGAACTGAGGCCAAATCTCATTGACCCTCAGTGGAGGGCTTGAAACCTCCATGGTCTGGTCACCACCGGAGGTGTCAGCCTCCATCCTGCCCTTGTTTGTCTGTATGATGTTTTGTCAGTTCAGTACAGACCACAGGGCTCAATATGCTTTGGGTATCAAGTACCAATTTAAATGTAATAATGAAATGATGATACTAATGCCATTTTATTCTCGTGTAAATTTTTAAGCTTTACCCAATGTTTATACAGAAGCTATATACCTGTAGTGCCTCTCCAGGGCGATCTCTTGATCCTTATTTCTTTCTAATCCAAAATTATTTCTTGGAAAATAATTTCCACAAACCTTTACTGCAAACATTGGAAAGTTCCTTAAATGTCATTTTGTTGTTTCCTTATTTAAAAGGAATGTTGGTTGAACTGTGTTTTTATTTTTTTATTTTAGAATGTTACAAAGGTACAAGTGTTTTGGTTACGTGAATTTGCATACAGGCAGTCTGAGTCAAAGTTATAAGTGTGCCCCTCACCCAGACAGTGAGAATTGTGCCTGTGACGTGTGAATTTATCCCTCCAACTCCTGCCCCCTCAATGGAAACCTGCTGGCCATCCATTTAGTTTACCTGCCAAATATGCACGTGGGTGTTGACCAATTAACCCCAATTTAATAGTGAATACATGTGTTTGTTTCTCCATTCTTATGGTACTTCACTTGGAATAATAGTTTCCAGTTCCTTCCACCTTGTTACAATTAGTATTTGTTCACCATTTTTTAATGGCTGAGTACTCAATGGTACTACATTTTATTAATACACTCATGTATTGATGGGCACTTGTGTTGGTTCCACATCTTAGTGATTGTAAATTGTGCTGCAGTTAACATTTGAGTGCACATGTCTTCTTGATAAAATGACTTTTTCCTTTGGGTAAATACCTGGGAGTAGAATTGCTAGATCAAATAGTAGGTCTGCTTTTAGTTCTTTGAGTATCTTCATATGACTTTTCTACAGAGGCTGTTCTAGTCCTCAGTCTCACCAACAATGTTGAAGTTTCCCTTTCTCTCTGCAACCATGCCAGTATCTGTTGTTTTGAGATGTCTGTATAAACTGGAGTTAGGTGATAACCTAACTGGAGTTAGGTGATTGTGCTTTTGATTTGCATTTCCCTAATGTTTAGAGATATTGAGCATTTTTTGTGTGTATTTATTGGCCATAGTCTATCATCTTTTGAAAAGCTCTGTTCATGTCTTTTACCCACTTTTTCACAGTGTTGTTTGATTTTTTTCTTGCTGATTTGCTGAGTTCTTTATTGATCCTGGGTATCAGCCATTTATTAGATGTATAGTGTGTGAATATTTTCTCCCATTCTGTAGATCGTCTACTTGCTCTATTGATTGTTTCTTTGGCTGTGAAGAAGCTTTTAAATTAGTTTCAAAGCTGAACTGTACTTAAAATGCATTCCAGCTTTAAAAGTCATGATACTTGCTCATTGGAGCTAGAACATCCTCAAAAGTCTTAGGTCAACCACATCAAAGGAGCAGCAGAAACACATCCACGTTCAACTTGACCTCCTATCTCTAGTCTTGGACTCCCTCAAGTAAAAGTCAATTGTTGAGTCCACGAAACTTGCTGGATAGAGACCTGCCTGGTTCCATAGTTGAGAAGTTTGAGAGCAATCCCTGATTCTGTGCCCTAATGGAACTACTCCCAATGCCTGTTTCTCCCTTCTTGGGTTTGTATTTATATTTAGTCTTAGGTTCCTGTAAAAGGTTTAGGTTTGAAATGAGATTGGAATTGTTATTTTCTGCATTCCATATGCATACCTAAGTCCAGATGAGGAGGAAATGTGAAAATGCTTCACATAATCTACTCATGCACATCCATTCAACACGTATTTATTTGGGCATTTGTGTTCCATGTACTTCTAGAGGCTTAAAATTCAGCAGTAAACACAACAAGCAAAGTCCCTGCCTTCACCAACAGTACACCTGTTGACAGGAGAAAGAAAATAAAGAACAATGAAGCAGAACAAAGAGGAAAGTGTAAAGGGAAGGCCGCCATTTTATACATAGCAGTCAGTGAAGGAAAAGTGACACTTGGGCAGAGCCCTCTAGGAAAAAGAAAGGGAGTGAGTGCTGTCTGAGGGAAAGTACTGGCTGTGGCATGAGCAAAGGCCCTGAGTACTGGTAGGAGACCAGCCTGACTAGAATAGCCTGTGTGAGAGCCAAATCCAGGAATAATTAGATAAATGCCGTGAGGCCACCATTTGGGAGGAGAACATCTCATTCAACTATTGCAACTATTGGGGACAACAGAGTAGCAAACCATAGAAAGTGCATGTTTTGGGGTCCCAAACACAAACACATTTATCAGTATTAAAATATAAGTGATGTCCAGTAACTAAATATTTAAGTTATGCAGATGTAAATCAAATTTGGAATTTAAATGGACAATTAAGAAAACAGGTAAAAGCTATTAGACGTTAATTCCAACCTTTAATCTTTGTGTTCTTTCCACTGAATTTCTTCCCTAAGTTTTCCATTTGGTCTTTCTTCTTGGAGTATTATTTCCTGAGATAGCTCTGTGAATGCTGTAAAGAGCCCTGAGACCAGAGTGAGATACGGCGTTTGGTAGGCTCTGGCCCGGGAATCCCATGATCTCATTTATGAGCCTGTTGGGGGCAGAATGTATGATGGCAAGATTATTAAATCCATTGCCAAAGGGATCTAAGAGCTCTTCCCATTTCAGATGAGTGATCTTGTTGAAATGATGCATAAGTATTATTGTTTTGGAGATACTAAGCTTCATTAAAATCCTGTGCAGGTATTTTGCCATTTTATTAGATTGCTCAAACTTTTAACCATCAGACACTTAATCATTACATTGACACAGGTTTGTGAAACGTGAGGAGAAAAATGTAGAGTCCAAATTCATCTTCAGGTACTTGCAACTTGGCGTTGGCCTAAACGTATTTGTAAAATCACAAAATATTAAACAGAAGAAACTCAGTATTGAGTAAATATTCTCAATTTGTACTCACAACTTCTACCCTGTAGAAATTTATAAATGTTTTGAGTTACCTTTAGATAATTCATCCATGTAACAGAAAACACTGCATCCCCAGATATATTGAAAGAGTTAAAGAAGAAAATTTACAAAGGCTTTATTGTCATTTGTTTCACAGTTTTAAATGAGGACTATTTTGATATCTTTCTGCAAGTTTGGGAGATTCTTGATATACTGGGAAGAAGTGTTTGTCTTGCTTGATAGAGAAGTAAAAGATCTGGGAACGTGTTCCAGTCTCAGAACAGAGGTATTTGGCAGTGTTGATAATGCAGCGCCTGAAACTTAGGCAACTTTAAATCTATCACCATATATGATGCTTCTGTTTTCAATTTTAAAAAGGAGCAAAAGGAAAATATCTTTGTCTTTTAACACATTGTATCTAATAAAACCAAACAATACCTTTCCATTGAATTCTGCCAAGTAGAATTTTTTATGATGGGGCTTTAATATTAAGGTGCTACTTATTTTTCTATTTAAAGTAGCAAATTTTAGACTGACACAGTTTACAGACATTAAGAACTAAATGAAAATCTAGAGCTCTGATCTTTGACATTTTGAAGACCATGACTTTCATTATCAACAGCATTCTTATATGAAAAAGTTTTTCAGCTTTTAACTCTGTAAACTAAGTAGTAAAATAGCAGCAATCATAGAAACAAAACTCGCAACAGCCACTTAATCTGTATCTAGCACTTTCCATGTGTTATTTAATTTTCTCCTTACTTATTTCTAACTTATAACGGATTTTTGAGTTAGACCATCACCATAATCTCTGCTAAAGTTGAACCTTCTCAATGTCCAAGAGGGAGGCAGAAGCTATATTGTCTTTTAAATGTGCATGGCCATGTTAAGGTGCAACACCCTTTCTAATCCTACCTTGGGAGACACCAAACATATTTTTGTTGTTGCGTTTGTACCCCGCTCTGGAGAAAAAGTGCAGACTCGCCTTTCATACAGGAGAAATCTATCACTCGGCTTGTGAGCAACGTAAGGAATGGAAATTCTAGAAAGAGGGAAGGTCATCATCTTCTGACACTGAGGAAAGGCTAAATGGGAAAATGCCTTTTAAAATACAAAATGAAAAAAAAAAAACCACCAGAGGCTTGCATGGTTGGTAGCTGAAGAAATAAGAAAGACGGAAGGAGAGAAACCAATTTCTACTGTGGGACATGCAAGAGGAAGCCGGGACTTCCTCCTGGACATGCTTCAAGAAGTATCACACACGCAAAAAAGTTATAACCACAAACATTTTCAGTATTTTATGTAAGTTAAGATCGATAATGAAATTATCGGGAGAGTTCATATTTATGTTTTTCTTTTTTAAAACTGTAGGAGAATTGCAAGCACTCCACCAATCTCTTTCCCACTCAAAATAAGTAAAAGCTGGGGAGTATGTGGGTGGCAGAAAAATTGGATTGGAAAGCGATAGTTTTTTTTAAGACAGAATCTCACTATGTCACCCTCAGTAGAGTGCCATGGCATCACAACTCACAGAAACCTCAAACTCCAGGGTTTATGTGATTCTCTTGCCTCAGCCTCCCAAGTAGCTGGGATTTCAAGCACCTGCCACAACCCCTGGCTATTTTTTTGTTGCAGTTGTCATTGTTGTTTAGCTGGCCTGTTTTGAACCCACCAGCCCCAGTGTATGTGGCTGGCGCCCTACCCACTGAGCTACAGGCGCCTCTAAGAAAAGCGGTACTCATTAGCATCTTGGAGAACTATTGTTCTCCTAGGCCCATTCAGAAAAATAAAGAACTAGAAATCCAGGATTTGCTGTCTCCCTGGTTTCCTTCTCCAAGGAAACCTTCCCAAGTGGGTCTGCTCAGGCACTAGAGTTTTCATTAGGGGGATTTCTGTTCAGGGTTTATCTGAAAGTCCCCCAGTGGTGGGACCTGTGTGTAAATGGCCTTTGGAACACCTCATCCCTGCGTCTGTTCTCCAGGGTTGCAGTGCTCCTAGATTTCCGTGCCCTCATCAGCTGGTTTGGACGTCAGGTCCACTCTACACATATAAACCCCACAGTCCTCGCCTCAGTTGGTTATGGAACAACTCTCTTGAAAATTCCCCAGCATGTTCCCCACAGTGACTGTCTCTGTCTTACTCACAGCCACATTGTTGAGCGTTGAAGTAAGCAAATTCCGGAGCGTTCCCTTGCCTGCACGTTGGTGAAGGCTGAGAGAATGGAGAGCTCAAGAGTTCAAAGACTGAGCAAGATGCCCCTTATTAAGCAGTAACTGAACTGCCAGGGACTGTTTGGGCTCTTTGCCCATATAGATTCACTTAATCTTAATAGCTCCTTTAGATCCATACTGTTATCGTGATGTGAAAACTTACGTAGCTAATAAGTAGCAGAGCTGGAATTGGGTTGAAGTCCAAGGGCTAGACTCAGAGCCCACTCAAGTAATACTACAGTGCTCTGCCTGTCATCAGCCACCCTGCTTGCTGAGCTTCTGAGGGAGTTAGGAACGGAGGGGGTTGTGATCAGAGGGGAAACGCTGGACTCCAGTGGAACCACGTGGAGCTGCCATGGAATATTATAATATTATAATATAATATTCATGGAACCACGTGAATATCCCAGTGGTGGAGACAGGCAAAGGAGTGAAGGGCCATGTTGTTGGGTCTTGAAGTCACCCACAAAGATGGCAGAAATCTGCTGTGAAGGATCTCACACAACAGTGTTCCTAGCAGAAACAGACAGGGGCCCCCAAACACCTTCATGTTGGGAATAATCTGGAACAATCTCCCATGGAGCTACAGATAATTAACCTCTTCTATACCAATGAAGAATCAAAGAGTATTCATATTTCTTAAGAAGGTAAAGTGGAAAGAATTCCAACTATGAAGATAAGAGTGCTGGCCCTGCCAGTCACTAGCTCTGTGATGTTACAAAAAATGTCACCTCTTGTTATCTTCAAAATATGTATCATGCTTCAGAGGGTGCCATGCGTTAAATGATGACTTAAGTCAATCGTCATGTAACTATACTGTGCTGAATTCATATTGTTTCTGTATTGTGCAGAAGATATACAGAAGCAGAAGATATTCTGCTTCTAGAAAATTCCAGGGTATAAGATTATTTATACAAAATAATGCTTAAGACCTTTACCTTGAATATATTTTTGTAAAGATAACTTGTGAAAACTTTTTAAATGATAAAGCATGTTTGAGACCACCTTCCCAGATAATGGGATTAAAATGTAGGAATATACAAGTAAGTGCACAAGTCCTTCACTCCCATGGGACATAGCTTCTCTGCTCGGTCACAGGGACGCAACCATAAATGGGTACCTAGATTTGCATTGATATGAATGGAATCCCAGAGAAAGCTGGGGAGGGGATCCCTAAAATGAGTCTGTCCCATCTCCACCTTGCCTCCTTTTCCACAGCAAACCACAGAGCTGAGTATGTTTACGTGTAGTTAAAACCTACATTGTCTGCTTGGTGCGGGGAGGAAAACTAAACACAGTCCTTCTTCCCTTGGGGCACATGAAGAAGTAGCACAACACATTAAAATCTATTGCCCGGATGATCAAATTAGATTATAAATGAGTGGTGGTAATAAGTACATATTTGCCCAAGTGGGTAAAGACTGAAGTATAATTTACAGTCTGTGGATGCTGTACAGCAAAAAGACTAATTCATCGTGAGGGATAAAAGTTCTGCTGCCTTTAATTGTATTAATTTAGGAGTATTCATTCTCATGGCATATGAAAGGTTTCATCTCCCTATAATAAATAAATAAAGACATTCCCACTGCCAATGGGGAAGATTTATGCTGACAGAATCTAATAGCATAAGGAATCTTGTGTTATTTCTCAAGGCGCCTGAGCAAGCGTGCTCAGTTTGGACGGAAAGCAAGATGCTAAACTCTTATTATACATGATCACTTTAATTCTGAGCAGAACAAATCTTCCTTGATAAGCCTTAGTTACCATTATTTAAAGTAAAAAGTCATCTTTTCTCGTGCCCTTATTTTCTCTCCTGTCAGAAATGTATGATCACTTCTTGAATGACAAAAATGATTGATTTTAAACCGGCCCATCAAAAACTGAAAGGCAGAAGGGGGGATAAGGCGAATCTGCTTCCCGGAGAACTTTCTAACCTGCCTCTGAAAAGAGACGTCAAAGGTCACCTCCTGCCACTTCATCTGAGCTTCCTGGTGCATAGTTGGAAATCTCAATCAAGATCAGCCCCATCAGAGGAGAATGGGGTGTGCCGACTGTCTCCAGCACTGTGCTCCGCACAGACATACATGATTCGAGCACATGATCTCCACCAACAAGGACAAAATCGTGATCACAACATATGGACCATATGATTAAGTGAGCTGGAAAAAAACTAGGAAGGGGTCCAGAGAATGGTAACATCAGCATACCTGCCAGAGGAAAGATTCTCCACACATGCTCCACTTGGAAAACAAAAGTGGAAAGTAATACGGATTTTCTCTTCTCATCCTGCATATGAATCAAACAGTTTCTGCATCTACTTCAATTCCACTTTTCAGTTCCTTAGTTGACCTTTTTTTTAACCAAAAAATGTTTGAATGGTTTACATAATCTGATGCCAGGCAGCCTTCCTAAGACAACCAGAAAACAAACAAACGAAAAACCAGAACGTCAGGCCTCGCAGGTTGAGCTCAGACTGTGAACAAGTTGAGTACTTCCAACTTCAATGTCATGATGCAAAAAGAACAGTTAAATTATTTGCCAGTGCTTAGTTTCCTAAAACTCAGGAATTTTCTCCTGTTTTTAAGAAAGAATCCAAATGTCTCTTGTCAAGAAAAAGAAAAACGTTCTGTTACAGATATTCTATTATATCTTAAGAGTATATAGTACAGACAAGTCAGAAGATTTCTCTTAACGAAGAATAACATTCAGTTTGACTAAATAAAATTAATTTTAAACACATAAAAACAAAATAAATATTATGCTAATGATTTGATTTCTTTATTATTTTTGTAAGTAGAGTCCTAATGACATCTAAGAATTATTAAAGAAAATATAGGAAAATTCATATGGAGAGGAACAAAGTAAACAACTTGGAAAACAAAAATTCCTAAACTGCACAAATGTAATTTTGAATTGAATGAGGGTTTTCTTTTTGGAGAGTATATCATGGCTGATAACCTGGGTTACACATGTTTGAATGGACTAGAATTGCAGTTGAGCCAACCACATTGAAATCTCTTCCTATTTGTTGTAAAGGATTTCTGGGCTCCTCCATGGGCTGACATTCTAAGTCCCTGGTATTTTGACTTAAGTGTCATATGATTTATAATAAACAATGACAAATTTTCTGGTGATTGGAATGGTGTGGAATAATGAGAAAGGAATTGTGATTAGATCTGAACAAATTTAGAAATGAAAGAGTTTTACATTCTTTTAAAAAATTTTTTTAATAAATGTAGTGGGTGGAGGTGGGGAGTACAAGTGTTGTTGTTTCATGGCTATGAACTGTATCAAGCTGACATCAGGGATTTTCCTGTACCTGTCACGTTGTATCTGATAGGTAGATTTTTATCCCTCTTTTCCCCTTAAAGTGTCCTTTCTCCAAAGACAGCTAAAATGTTTAGCAAAACATTGGGGCAGCTTTTAGAGCTCTCGCTGCTGATGTCACTGTCAGTACGTAGTTTTTAGTGATGGAAATCAGTCTGATATTAGCTATCACCATCATATGCATGTTAACTTGTGCTGGTGCTGATGATTTATTAACAGAGAAGTTGCATCTGTTAAGACTAAGAGGCTGTGCTTCAGGAGAAAGGCTGAGAAGTTGCATCTGTTAAAACAAAGAGGCTGTGCTTCAGGAGAAAGGCACCTTGCAGAGCCCTTGGAATCTGAGTTTAAACTTCAGCTTCCGCTGCCACTTTTTGTGGGCATTGGTGAGTCAATTTAGTTTCCTAGAGTGTGAGATGGAGATGAGGCCACTTGCTTTGCAGAGAGGTTGGCGGAGTGTGAAATGCATATGCAAAGTGCCTGAGCCTCACCAGGAGCTCATCACTGGAGCTGCTGAGCACGATGTGAGATCTTCCTCTGGGAAGTGTTTTCTTCACCCTAAAGTTGATCAGTGTAATATACATATATTATGATGTATTTCAAATGTATCGGCTTTAAACAAGCATGCACATATGATATGTGTTTTAAATTCCAGACTTCTTCACATTTAAATGAACTGCTTCAAAAGTTTAGGTTCTGTGTCTGAGATTTTTTTATTCCTGAGACCAGCCCATTTCGTGAAATTATCAAGTACAGAACAGAATGCTTATTGGTGAACGGGCTACCTAAAATGAGTAAAAGAAAACCACGACTGATCTCAATGTCACTTAACACTTATCTAGATTTTGCTTTTGTAAAATGGTAATTAGATATTGTTTTGGAGTGGCATATGCATTACTGGAATCCCAAACAGAGCTCTTTGTGTTGGGAGGAGCTGAGCCTTGTCAGCGTGCTAATTCTGGGAGGAAGGAGCACCTTTACCACAGTTGTCTGGCTCCTTCCTGATGATTAGACTTTCCCGTCACATTGTGTAAACTTATTTTTTGGATTCTTTTAAGAAACACTCATAGAATTTTGTCTTTACTTTGGGGTATGCTTTCCATAGCAACTCAATTTCTCTTTGTGGAACATGAATCTATTTCTATTTACCAGGATAGTCTCTTCATTAATTCAAAGACTCTCAATAAAACTGTATCAACTATAATAGTTGAAAGAGTAGGATTTAAAAAAGCAAGTATTGAATTTCATTTACCCTTTCGATTGATGTATTAAAGCCTGACATTTCATCCTGTCTATGCCAGCACTGGGGATTTAGCTGCTAGGGATATAATAATTCTTATCCACGCAAACATGTGACATCATTAAAATAAGCTAATTCGTTTTTGTGTCTGTTGTTGTTTTTTTTTAAGTTTCTTCCTGAAGCATGTTTGGCCTTAAAATTTACAATTATGTTAAGAATTATACTTGTAATCACCACGGAATGTATCACCTATGGGGTAAATAAGAGGAAAATGGGTCTTTGGAATTCTGTGCTTGTCAACTGGGTTTATTTGGTTGCAAGTAACTAAGGGATAACGCTGCCTAGAAGGGTGTGCCACTACATTTATTTTTTAAATGAAAGAATGAGTTATTCAAGCTGAATAAATTTCAATCCATTCTTTCTTTCAAATTAAAAATAGGCATATTATAGGTGTTAATAAACACACTAGATCTTGAATGCATGCCATGTATAAATAAAAATAATGTTGAATGTGCCTTTCATAATAAATAATGTGCCATTAGAACTTAGCATTTTAGTCTAGTTCTTGGGACCAGAAATGTTTCACATTTTAGAGCTTTTTTGGATTTCAGAAGATTGTATTATACTTAACAAATCTTGAAATCTGAAATGTCCCAAGAAACATTTTCTTTGAATATCATGTCACCACTCAAAAAGGTTTGGATTTTGGAGCATTTTGGAGTTTGGGTTTCATATCTGGGATTCTCAGCCTGTATTACCGTTCTTTAGGTAATCACACGTGTCTTTGTGCACACAGCTAGCTGGTCAGGAAGAATTACACTGTTGTCGGGATGGTTTTAGAGATCCTGGTTCTAGCTGTGGTCCTGCTACCAAAGTAGGGTGATGTTAGTGCCATACAATGCCCAGAAGCCTTCACCTCTTGTGTTAAATGTAGCTTTTTAAGATGTGATGAGACAGGAAAAATACTGATGATAATATTAAGGGGTAGTACCACACATACCAATATGACATGAAAAATAACTTGTATTTTCAATGTCTATCTTTTGGTTGTGGGATATGGTTAATTTTTACATAAAATGCAAATTCATAATTCCTAAAATTTCAATGATAGCACATCATAATTTGAGAGCCTGGAAAAGAAACTGCCTAAACAAAATTCCCTCTTAATAATAATAAATGATTGCACATATTTTTGGCCCAAACTGTGAAAGAACCTTTCTGTGAAATGGCTGCTTTGGGCTATATTTTTAAGATTGACATTAATCTCTTTCTAGACACTCGTGTGTACTCTTAAGGCTATAACATGAGGCCCCGCTCAGAAGCCCACTGTGCACCGTTAGTGGAGGAGACCTGGAATCTGCTGGCTTCGCCTCCCTGTGCTAACCTGTTAAATGAATGGGTGTGATACTGACAGTACCTCTTACCAGTGTGAGTCATTTTTAAGAGACTTAAATTCTACCCATTTACACCATCAGTGAAGGCATGACTGTTCTGTAAGAGTGAGACATACACCTCAACACTCTAGTCCTAGGCATTTTCAAGTGACATATGGAATAATATATTTTTATAGATTTTATGATAAAACTTACCAATAGCAACTTTGACTGATCCAGGTTTCATATGAATAGCAGCCCAAGGGAAATTTGCTGGTGAGATTTACTGTACATGGCACAGAAATGTACACACGTGATACGTAGGTAGAGAGAGATGTTGGCAGCAGGATCGCAGAAGGCAGGGAACGTGGGCGTAAGAAGACGCTCTGCTCAGCGTCCACACACCATTCCCCGCGCACACTGCAGAGAGCTTTTTAGCACTCCGTTTATGCTAATTCCAAGAAAGGACTAGGGCTTTTTCAAAATCTCTTGGGATTAAAAACTGTAGCAAATCATACTGTCTGGCAGCTGTACCAATGATCGATTCCTTGGACTGAGGTTTTATTCAGATCTTATACATAGCCAACATTTATGGAACGCCTGGGTGCCAGACATGGTGGAAGATATTGGGAGTGCAGCAGCAAATGAGTTGGAAACCTTCATTCTCAAAGCGATTATGTTCTAGTGAAGGAGACAGATCATAGGAAACTGAGCGATAAGTCATAATTTCGTATAGAAATAAAGTCCATCTAAAAAACAATACTAATACCACCTCCCATATCAAGATTCTTTCATCTTTGAGCAATAAAGAAACCAAGAACACTAGTTAATATATTACTTTACCCGGCTCGAGTGATGGCGTGGACCTGGCCCTTGCAGAGTGTGCACCATCTCATCCTCATCTGGTGACATGCATCCCACCTCCACTCTTGTGGTCCCCAATGGCCCCCAGCCTTTATAGGGCCGGCTGCATGTGCTCAGGTTAGGTGGAAGAAGCTGGCACCTGGATGAAGGGCTGATCCAAATCTTGCTGGACATCAGAACAGCTGAGAGTAATGTGGGTTTTGGCTGGGATAATGTAGCCATATGTGCTTTTTGCCAAAGTCTGAATTCTACTATGAATTCACTATTCATTTAAGAAAGTTGATCAGTTCATTTGTTCAAATACAGGGACAATCATCTTATATCTGTAAAAGACCTTAAAATAAATGATTGATGGTTTGGGGGGCACCTGTGCCTCAAGGAGTAGGGCACCAACCCCATATGCTGGAGGTGGTGGGTTCAAGTCCCACCCCAGCCAAAAACTGCAAAAAAATAAAAATAAAAATAAAAAACTAAAAAAAAACCTCACCCTTAAAAATAAAAAAAAAAGATTGATGGTTTTATAACAACAAGGAGAACATTTATTTATATGATTTCATTATATGCAAGAAAATTGAAAGGAATTGTTTGTATTTGGTTAGAATTCACTGCCAATGAAAATTTTAGATAGCTGGGGAGGGGAGAGGGGAGGATGGGTGGAGGGAGGGTGATTGGTGGGATCACACTTACGGTGCATCTTACAAGGGTACAAGTGAAAATTTCTAAATGTAGAATATAAATGTCTTCATATAGCGATTAAAAGGCCATGAAGGCTATGTTAAATAGTTCAATGAAAATATTTCAGATTGTATATAAAGTCAGCACATTGTGCCCCATGATTGCACCAATGTACACAATTATGATTTAATAAAATTTAAAAAAAAAAATTCAGTATTGATTGAAAGTATCATAATCTAGTCCCAGCTGCTCCGGAGGCTGAGGCAAGAGAATCACCTAAGCCCAGGAACTGGAGGTTGCTGTGACCTTTGTCACCACAGCACTCTACCGAGGGTGACAAAGTGAGGTTCTGTCTCTAAAAAAAAAAAAGAAGTACCATAATCTTACTCTTATGTATGATACCAAGCCACATTTTACGATGGCATTTAAGACTCCCCATTTGTGCTTTGGCTTTAGAATTGATGATATTATTGGTAAATGTATGTATAGCCAGATGCATTCATAGGTAGTTTTCCGTGAAATGAATGCATGACAAACTAATGACATGTCTAATTCATCATTTCAATTGGAAATGGGTGAAGATATAGCACCTTCGAAAACGACAAGTTGTAGCACCTGTACAGTACTAGAATTTGAAGCTCTTTGTGGAAGAGCATCCTAAATCAGAAGGGCCACATTTTTTTCCAACAAATCCATTTTACCAGTTTGAATAAATAGAAAAGAAGGAGAAGAAATGAATGCAAATCTGAAGTGTCTTTATAGCTACTTATGCTTGTTCTGTTTTGGTTTTGGTTTAGGAATTGGTGTAAAATAAGAATTGTCTTAAACAGTATAGTTTTTCACATATTTTCTTCCATTTCCTTATTCATTAAAGCCTTGTTGAGTCCCTATTATACACTATCTCTGTCTGGAAGGATGTAAATCAAAAAGACACACAGTGCTCAGAAAAGTCTGCCCGGCAAACTGACCCATGCAGGGCTGAATGGTCAGTGTTTCCAGCTGCTGTCAGGACACAGGAGTTCATTGTGAGCTTTTATTTCTAGTGATGGGGATGGCTTTTCTGATAATCCCATTTACACTCTATGACCTAGTTTTCTTTGCTAGCAAGACTGAGCATCTGTCAGGGACAGTTTTAAGGTCCATGAACCTTTTTTAGCTTATGTGATTTATACTTACCTTACAAGCTTTAAGGCCCATTTCCAAACCCTGTCTTTCATTCTCGATTCCTCTCTTCACCTCTCAGAGTGGGCTCCTTGTCTCTCCTTTAGGTTTCATGGAATTTAATACACCTACTTATCACTTCTTGGTTTCCAATTAGGGTTTATGTTGGAAATGTTTGTTCCTCTCTCAATCTGAAGGTTTTTTTCAGGAAGGGACCTGTGTGTATATCATTTGTTTCCCAAAATACCTGACCCAGAGTAGTGCATGTGGCCTGTAGACAGACCACTGGGCACCTAGGTTCAGTCTAATTGGTAGCATATTTTATTCGAGTCAAGCACAGCCATAGCACCTATTAGTCTAAAACTATGTGCATTACCTAAACCAGTGGTTCTGAGATTATGATCTCTGGACCAGCAGCATAAGTAGTATCTTAAAACCTTTTAAAAATACAAATACTTGGACCCGCCAAACTCAGTCATAGTGAAGCAGAGACTCTGGAGGTTGGGCTCAAAATCAGATGATTTCAATGCCTACTAAAGTTTAAAAGTATGTGCCTCAGCTAATGAATAATAATGTGGATAGTTAACACATTACATTATACTCCAATCATGTGTTTGTTTTTATATTTGATTATGAACATAGATCTATCACTTTCAAAGAAAGCAATCCCAAATATCCATGCATTTTCCTTTCTCTGCTTTCATCTACGTATGAAGCAGAAATGAGTCCATCTTAAATAAACTAAATTTCCTTTAAGGCTAAAGTAGAATTTTCCTTGTCTTAAAACTTGCTTACTATGGAATTCAGACCATCTGAAGCTGTCATAATAGTGTGTTGCTTCCAAAGAAGAAAACCTCAGACCTTACTCTCTTGTAGTTCCTGCTGAATTGCATCCTGTAACTCTAAATAAATGAGTAAGAGTGAAAGCATCTAATGTGTAACAGAGTGCCCACTGTGTGGTATGTAGACACATAACATCCTACTACATATCGAAAGAAATCAGTTCTTTAAGTAAGAGATGAGATCATCACAAATAAAATGTAGGCAATCAGAGCACAAAGGTAGCACGTGCAAAATACTTCCAACAACGCCTGCTACAAACGTAAGCATCCACTGACTGTTCACTGTTATTATCATTGATTATTTCGATATTTTAAAGACAATCTAAACTCCTAGGAAATTATGTGAATAAAAACTTTCCAAATACAAATACCCCATAGCGAAAATTCATCATAAATACTTTGCACTTTTAGATACTTCTAAACTTGGGAAAAAGCTGCCTTTATTCAGTGCCCGCTTCAATTAACCTTACAAATAGATCTGCAACAGGAGCCTGGCAAGGAAGTCTATTTATTTTGTATCAGCCAGTGGCAAAAAGAAAGATTCTAACTATTCCTACTTTGGAGGCCAGAATGTAACAAGAAGTCACATATTTTGTTGGAAGGTAATACTGAAAGCATGCTTAGGTAAGCCTTTTATCCACCTTTATCCCATAACAGTTTAAACAGAGAATGTTGGTTTATCAGCTTCAAAATCCCAAATACATATGAGTTACCAAATGCAACCAAATTCAACAACATAGCCTAAATCTCTAAGGGTAACCATATGATCCATTTTTTACTAAGTTGGCAGGCATCAGGATCCTATTGTACATGTTCATCCGTAGAACGTAAATGCTGTTGGAGTAGTACTAAATGTATTGTATCGCTTACGTGTAGTGTTTATTGTGATAGTACCAAAAAGAGTAAGTGACAAATAATAGACCTTGAAAATATTTGGTGAGGAAGTGAAGAACTGCAAGAATTTGTCTAATACCCCATTATGTCAGAAGGTAAATATTTAGTTTTTAAAATTATTTGTAGGAACAGGTAGTATTCATGCCTTGTGGTTTAGGGGTTTAATATTTACCAAAAAAAAAGTACCATGCATGTAATTTTGTATTCTTTATTTGGTAGCATGTTATTACGATCTTGTGTAAGATCACAAAATGACTCTTCTTTTAGAAAAAGTTAAAGCTATCAGCAATTTCTCTCTTGTTGCCTCAATACATGCATGTCCTTCTATATCTTACATTTGAAACTTTCATCAAATTAGGATAATGGTATCATGAAGAAAACATGGGTATGTGGACAGAGAAATATAAAACTTCTTGCCCCCAGGAACCTTTCTAAGCCTCAGTTTCCTCATCTATAAAGCAGGAAGGATAATATCAATCTTCTTCTGATATTTAGTATCAATCTTGATCTGCTGTTCTAAATAGAAACAAGTAGGTAAATCATCTAAAATTAGATAGCTTGATTTTCTCAGATTCATTTAAAATTTCTTTCCATCTACCCTAAGACAAAAATAAAATCTTAACAGGTTTGACAAGAGTAGAACCTCCTATTTTAAAGTACAACCAATATATTTCTTTAAATATTTTTTATGAATGGAAAATATGTGTTATCCCAAATTTCTTATGTTGACATTCTAAGGATGGGGACTCTGGGCAGTGATTAGGTTATGAGGATGGAGCCCTCATGAATGGGATTAGTGGCCTACAGAGGAGAACCCAGAGACCCGTCTCTCCCTTTTGCTGCCATGTGCAGATTTAATGTGAACCCAGTAGTCTGCAACTCGGAGGAAGTCCTTCATGAAACCCAAGCATGATGGCACCCTGTTCTTGGATTTTCCAGCATCCAGAAGTGCACGAAGCAATTTTCTGTTGTTTATGAGCCATCCACTCTCTGGTACTTTGTTATGGAAGCCACATAAGTTCAGACATCACATAATGTTTACTGATGAAATTGATTATTCCAGAGTGGAAAATACATTAAGACTCTACTCTGGTTATATTAGCTTACAAGGTCTTGATCTTTAAAATGTTATTTACTCTCTAAGACTTAGTTTGTCCCATGTAAAATGCAGAAAAATAATCACATCCTTATAGAGTTATTAGAAGAATTAAAAACACTGTAAGGTGAACACTTAGCATAGAGCCCATAACACTTGAGTATTCAATAAAGGATAACTCTTATTCATCCTTTATTTGAGCACTATGGCTCAAATTTTATGTTATCTGTTTTTTAATTTCTCTTTTTATTATACTCCAAGTTTCATGTCTGCTATAATAGCAATAACAGAAGCAGGAAATCTCAGAACTAAATATTAGGCCTTTAGCATTTTAATGCATTTAAGTCATTTTTAGTATTTTCATATAAAGAAGCAGCTCTGCTTTTTTTTGTTTTGTAGAGACAGAGTCTCACTTTATCGCGGGCGGTAGAGTGCTGTGGTGTCACACAGCTCACAGCAACCTCCAACTCTTGGGCTGAGGCGATTCTCTTGCCTCAGCCTCCCGAGTTACTACAGGCTTTCGCCACAACGCCCGGCTATTTTTTGGTTTTGCAGTTCGGTGGGGCCTGGTTAGAACCCGCTACCTTCGGTATTTGGAGCCGGCGCCCTACTCGCTGAGCCACAGGCGCCGCCCAGCAGCTCTGCTTTTACAGTTGTTTTCATACCCACTTTCCATCCAGCACCTCAGGCAGCTTGGCTCCACTATCTAGTGAAGGGGCTTCCTGCACGAAGAAGGAAGAGGCTTGACACAGAGTCTGTGCATGGGACTGAGGAGCTCAGGGAGGAGTCCTTCTGAGCAAACCTCAGGTCCATCTTTATTGTCATAAAAAGGAAGAAGTAGACAAAAGCAGCTTCTCTGACATTAGCGCTGATTGGGGAGGGCATGGAGAAGATCTTATAGAAGTCTCCACCTTTGTTTTTGCACAACTGCCGCCCTTGAGCATGAACGTTGCCTCAAGCGTCAAGCGACCTTTGGAATCCAGAGAACCCTTCCTGCCACACCTCTCTGTACATTCTCTCTGGAGGTCAGTTTTCTGCCCTCCTGCATGGACGCAACTCACCTGCCATTCTCCTGCCTCATCAGGTCTCCCCGGCAGAAAGAAAGCCAATGATCAAGGTCAGGGATCCATTTTTACCAAGACTCCATATCTGCTCTTAAGTGAAATATTTATTTTGTTTTTTAAAGAAAAATAAACATTTATTAAATATTTGTTTTGCCATTTATTCCTTTAAATCCTGAATCATTAATTATGTCCAAGTATTTCTGAACATTATCACAAGAATCTTATTAGATGAACTACTTAATAAATGTGGAACCTACTTACTGTTAAGCCCAAATATCTTGCTCAGCCAGGACTTTCAAATGAACAACTAGGCTATTTTCAGCCCACCTTTTCCCATTATTCCTACTAAGAAAATATGTTGATCAAACAAGTTAAGCAGAGTGAATTAAGCCAAAGTTTGGTTCAGTCCTGCACCATCCAATGTGGTAACCACTAGCTACACGAATCTAGTAAGCCCTCACATATGGCTACTTTCAGGTTAGAAGTTTTAGAAATGTAAAATACACATTAGTTTTCAAAGATTTATCAACATCAATAATCTGATATTGACTGTATGTTGAAATAATATTTTGTGCACTTACATATAATTAAAATTAATTTTACCTATTTCTTTTAACTGTCTACAATGTGGCTACTAGAAACTGGACTCTGTGGCTAAGGCCTGAAGCCACAGCTACTTAGGAGTCAGAGGCAGGAGGATCACTGGAACCCAGGGGTTCAAGGCTGCAGTGAGCTGTGATCACACCATTGCACCCTAGCATGAATGACAAAGCAAGACTGGTCTCTAATAAAATAAATAAAATAATATGTGACTACTAAAAAGTGTAAAAATATATGTAAACATATATCTGGTTCACAGTTGTGGTTTACTAGCTTAGATTTTCACAAAGAATTTTAATCAAAAAGATTCCTTAAGCAAGGGGATAGATATATATAAGTGTGTGTGAGAAAATATGTATGTACTTATTTATGTATGTATATACATAATAACTTTAGATAAAATGATAAATCCATTACTAGCATGATTGGAAAACAAATATGTGTAAATCAAAGTTTTATTACAAAAGTAACCGGGGTGTCAGAAGTTGATACTTATTGTGAGATTTGTAACTTGATTAGATATGTCAACTCAATAAAAATTAACTGAAACCTTCTCCAGAATAAATCTAAATAGTCTGTCTCCAGAGCCCAGGATATTAATCTAAATGTTAAATTTTAATGAGGAACCTAAAATGTAGCTGAAAAGCTAAAAATTACTTAGCAGGAAGTTATCCAAAAAGAATAAGGGGTAGGGATATTTAATAAATGACATAGACAATGAATGTTGTGGGAATTCAAAAAAAGAAAGTTTACTGTGGCAATCTGGGGAAATGATTTGTGATCAGGAAGTGGGATAACACTGGTGCTGATTAATCTAATGGGTCAACTGGGTGGGATGGCATTAATGTTTTTCTCAATAGACTAAGTAAAGCAGGTTTTCCACTAAAATGTGGGTGGCCTTCCCCTAATCAGTTGAAAGGCCTGGACAGAACAAAAGGCTGACCCTGCCTGTCGTCCTTGGAACTGAAATGTCAGCTCTTTCTAGTTCTACAGCAACCTCTTGGACTTCTGATTCAAAATAGGACGTTGGTTTGGCAGATTTTAGACATACCATCGTCTGTAATCCCACATGAGCCAATTCTTTATAATAAATGTTTTATTTATCTTATCCGTACATAATATTTAAAATTTATGTAAGATATAATATAAACAGAATCAATAAGAAAGAAATCTGTTGCTATATCTACTTATTTATATTATATGTATGTCTACATACATATTTATATTTTTGCCTGGAGAACCCTACCTAAAACAGTGTTTAAGAGTTTGGAAATAGTTAGGCTTTTTATAGACAAGAAGGTAGAATCCGGCATATTAAAATGAAGATATATGAACAAATATAACATGGGATAGGGTTAGAGGAGGGTTAAGAGGATGGGATATGATTATGATCAAGGTCCAGTGAACATTAGAGAACACAGTCAAGGTTTCTGGAGACAAAGCCTTTGTTCAGAACATGAGTGGAAGATTAGATGTGGCCTTATATGCCAGAAAAATAAGTTTTTATTTTATCCTGAAAGCAGTAGAAAACAACTTTTTGTAGATTACTATATTCAATTTGATTTTGGGTAATTAACTTAGTAGTGTTAAGCAAAATGTAATAAAATACGGAGATATGGCCCAACATGGTGGCTCATGGCTGTAATCCTAGCACTCCGGGAGGCTGAAGTGGGTGGATTGCTTGAACGCAGGGATTCTAGACCAGCCCCAGCAAGAGCAAGACTCTGTCTCTACTAAAAATAGAAAAAACTTGCAAGGCATGGTGGTATATGCCCGTAGTAACAGCTACTCGTGAAGCAGTGAGCCCAAGAGTTTGAAGTTGCTGTGGCACTATACCCAGGGCAACCGAGTGAGACTCTGTCTCAATAATAATAATAATAATAATAATAAATGGAGGCTGGGGTATTATAAAACCTACATGAGATATTTTAAAACAGGAGAATTAGAGCCAGAAGAAAGAGGGCAGTGAAAATGGGAAAGAGAGTTGACATGATACAGTTTGAAAAAGACAAAGTTTAACAAATAGAATGAATCTGGAAAGAGAAAAATCAATATTTGGCTTAGATTGGAGAATAGTGACATCCTTAACAAAAATAAGTGAATAGAAAATGCATACATAACATGTATAGAAAGTGACCTGACTATTAGAAAACAGGAAGTCTTATTTTTTAACTTATCTATAAAGAGGAAGGAGTTAATCCACAGGGGAAAATATTTTTAATTCAATTGTGGAGTTAATACACAGTTTTAGAATCTTAGGGTTTAAGATTTCTTTTCTTCTCTCTTTTTTTTTTTTTTTTGGAAAGAGAGTCTCACTATGTCGCCCTAGATAGAGAGCTGTGGCGTCACAGCTCACAGCAATCTCAAACTCTTGGGTTTAAGCAATTCTTTTACCTCAGCCTCCCAAGTAGCTGGGACTACAGGCACCCACCACAACACCAGGCTAGTTTTTGGTTGTAGTTGTCATTGTTTTTTGGCAGGCCCAGACTGGGTTCGAACCCACCTGCTCTGGTGTATGTGTCTTAGCTACAGGTCCCAAGCCGGTTTTAAGATTTCTATTCATGTGAAGAAAAAGTGCCAATCAGCATTCATTAGTGTTTGTCTATTTACTATAGGCCACAAGACAACCTGCTTCAAAAGATACAGAGTATGAATATTGTTACCACCTGCATTGTTGCTATTCTTGTTTCATTATAATCTCTCGCCTGGTTTATTACATCAGCTGCCTTCATGGTTCTCACTGCTATCATTCCCATTTAATGTAGCCTCCACATCTATGCCTAGAAGCTCTCTGTGTTTAAATTTCTGTCACTATATGTCATTCTTCTGCCTGAAACTTTTGCGTTTTTCCCACCAGTTCCCTTCATTTCTAGAGTAAAAGTCAAAGTTACATTGACCCATAGGACCTGTGCAATTCTCCTCCTTACATTTCTCTTCTCAACTTTAATCAAGGACCTGTCAGTGAGAACTTCCCATTCTCTCTAAAATTGCATACTCAAACTCTGTTCTTCCCTATTCTTCTGCCCTGTTTAATTTTATGTTTCTCTTTAACGTCTATCACTATGTGACATACTGCATACTTCCTTATTTACCTTGTGTTCTGACTGTTGCGCCCACTGAAATGTAAGCTCCTAGAGAACAGGGGATTCCATGTTTCCTGGGCTGCTCTGCTACAGCGCCCAGAAGGGTGCGTGACCCAGCAGGGCACGGAGAGGTTTCTAAGGAATGAGTCTGTGTTGAAAGAGTAAATGAAGTTATTTATCAGGTTTGTTTATCGAAGAATTTTGAAAATTAAAGACAAAATATGTAGGAAAGTTTGAGGAGGAAAGGAATAAAGTTAGAGTAAGGGTAATATGGTCCAAATTTTACCCTTTTAGATAGAAGTATGAGAATTGGATGGAAGCAGAAAATTACAAAAGGACAATTGGCTCTCCTGAAACCATGAAATAATAAAGCTTCTTAATTTTCCACAGTATCAGCCTAAAAACTTGTATCTCAGCCCAATTTTAGGTCAAAAAAGACAAACAAGTGGAATAAGACCTTTACAGATAACACCTCTGAATTTAAGCTGCTGAGTCTGAAGCACCTCTGAGCCTCGGGTTTTCTTTCATTTATCCTCATTTCTCCTCGGGTGTATAGTTTTCTGAGGAAATGTTAAAAAGCTGCTACGATGTATATGACTCATAAATGCACATTGCAGAGGATATGGCATAAAACCCTTTTAAACTCTCTTTTTTATCTAGTTTCCTTTAACTGATTAACAACCTGTAAAATGAGTTTTCCCAGGGGTCTACTTCCCACCTGTGTATGAATTGTTGTTATCAGAATTTAGCTAAATAGAACTAAAAGAGGAGATTGTTTCATCTACGTAATGACCTAAGGATTCTCTGTATCTCTCTGCACATACCTTGTAATTGAAAGTTTAGCCATAAGTAATCATTGTGTTGATGGGAAGATCAGATATTAAGAAATACTAGAATCTAGCAGTCTTTTCTGTTTGTACTTCGTAGAAAGGGATTTCTAAAGTTTTAGAAGAGAATTTCCAAAAGCACTGAAAGAAAGATTACAATTTTCTTGGCTTCATACAGTAAATCCCCTTTCTGCAGACAATCTATGTCTTAATCTTGTGAGGGGTTGCACACTGAAAGTAGGGATAAAAGTTTGGGATATGGTTGGTGTTTTGAAGTCTGGACTCTTGTCAAATTATACAGTGAAAAAGCCCACACAAGGTTGAGATCTATTTTCTGTCAATATTTCTTTTAATTTCCATAGAATGTTATTGACTGTCTAATAATGTGAATTTTTTTCAACTACTACATTTTGGATGCAACAAACTTTTTATGATACTTTATACTTTTAAAAAATTAAATGGCATTTTGTGCGTTGTAAATGACGATCTTGGTCTAAAATTAGAGACTTGAAAATGGTAAAACTTGAGGGTGGATAGTCTATGCTATTCTTTTGTTAACAAATACTATTTAATGCAATCATAAAAATATGTTTAACGAGTGAATGAATTATACTTTAAAAATTATATGTGTGGTGAAGTTGGAAACAGGTTGGGTTCAGTTGTCAGTGTCTCAACATGAATCTAAATTACTCCAAATGCAAAGATGCCTCAGGAGATTGGAAGGATTGGTAGATTGTTAGTTTCAAATTCTACAAGAAGACGTCTACTTATGTGAAGGAGTTTGGTGTGAGCATGGTCTTATCTTGAAAGGAGAGTTACAAATTTGAGTATAACATCTCTTCATTCACTTACCTATCCAACAAACAATGCTTAAACATTTTTGTCTCTTAGCTGATCTGGGCTCTGGAAATGACCTCATGAAGCTCATTTTCCTTTGGGAAGATGACATTGAGCAATTATACTAGTAAATAAATGACATAATCTCTGTTGGAGAGTGTTTATTTGAAGTAAATAAAGCGTACAAATATTCAAAGGTTCATGATGTGAAGCTCTACATCTAGATAAGACAGTTGGGGAAGACTTCATTCTAGAGGTCACAATTGCCTTAAGAGCAGAATTTGGGGAAGGGTATGACATTCGTCCAAGTGGGCAATACCACTTGTTTGAGCCTTGATTAGGTAATATTTGAGAAATATTTTGGAAATAGAGTATGCCGATATTATTTACTTTTTTTTTTTTTTTTTTTTTTTGAGACAGAGTCTCACTATGTTGCCTTCGGTAGAGTGCCATGGCATCACAGCTCACAGCAACCTCCTCTTGAGCTTAAGCAATCCTCTTGCCTCAGCCTCCCAAGTGGCTGGGATTACAGACACCTGCCACAACGCCTGGCTATTGTTTGTTGCAGTTGTCATTGTTGTTTAGCTGGTCTGCGCCAGGTTTGAACTAGCCGCCCTCGGTGTAGGTGACTGGTGCTATAACCACTGTGCTACAGGTGCTAAGCCAATATTTACATCTTTAAATCAACCTGGGGGGTCCTGGAGTTATAGAGGTGAGTGTTGCTGATGAACCAGGAAGATAGAATGATGTTGAAAATGATCTTTGTAAAATGGTTGAAGGTCTGGAAAGGGTATAGAGATCTGGAGACACTTGTGAACGGCTTTAAATCTGTAGAACTGAGAAAGTTTCTATTGAGATAGTGTATATAAAGAACAAGGGGTCAGCTGTGGAGATGGACTCCTGAAGTACAGCAATGTTTACATATCAGGTAGGGCCATAATTAATAGAGTGGCTAAGCTGATTAAGTTAATGCATTTAAAACAAACTGAATCTAGCAAGGAGTGCGCCCACAGTGTGTATTACTAGTATTGCCAATGGGCATTTCAGGAAAGGAAGGCATAAAAGGGACAGAGACTTAATGCTCTGTTTGAATTGTCCTCCTAATCCTGTAAATTAGATAATGTAGCTATAGGATGTATCTGCTTATATGCATGATTAACCCAATGGCATGTTCATAGTATTATTGGTGGAGAAAGTTATTTCTTTTCCAAAAAGAAATAATTTAGTTTCGTTTAGTGAAAGCAAGCAAACAGACTTAATTTATAGATGTAAAAGTATTTCAAGTAATTTCAAGTAGAAATTCATAGTGACAAACACACAATGGAATTTAAAATTCTGCATTTTGTTCCCATTACTCTACGTATACAATGCATCGTGTGCCCCTGTTGTATCATGATACTGAATAGTGTTGCATACCTTATGGAATAGTTTACACCTTTCTAAAATACCTCTTCAGACCTCCCACTTTACTAGCTTAGAAGATGAAAGGTGAAAGCAATTCTTTTCATTAATCCTAGTAAATCTGATAGCCCTCATCTACCTCTCACAACTAAATGAGAAGTTCCATTAACTGTAGATAAAGATGTCAATGCCCAGTATTAATTCAGCCATTATCAAAACGCTGTCCAGATACAAAGCAGAGTAAATGAGACCATTCTGAAGGCTTTGTGAGCCATTAGTCATGAACAGGTTTAGTGCATCAAATAAAGAGAAAAGAAAATCAATACTGATATTTTCATCTACAGCAGCGGTTCTCAAACTGTGGGTCATGACCCACAGGAACTGTATTAAAGGCTGCGGCATTAGGAAGGTTGAGAACCACCGATCTATAGGTTTTTGGAAATAAACTGCAGATGCCAAAGAGATATTTTGAAGTTTGTTTTGTTTTGTTTTGTTTTTTTGGTATCAATGAAGTTGATAACACTGGTCATATTTGAAAATGGATTTCAGAAAACACATGACAACTACTATATCAAGCAGTCTTCTTAAAATACAAACTTACCTTAACATTTTTTTCTTTTAAAATTTTTCTTTGACAAATGATTGTACATATTTATGGGTACATGTATGTTATAATTTTGATACGTGCGTACAATGTGTAAGGGTCAAATTGGGTACTTAAGATATCTATCCCCTAAAATATTTACTGTTTATTTGTGTTAGAAATTGTTCAAATCTTCTCTTCCAGCTATTTTGAAATATATAATAAATTGTTAACTATAACCACCCTACTTACAGAATACATGGGATGAATAACTCAGTCTCTGGAAAATTTTAAATAGCCACATAGAATTACATAGGATGGCAGAATAAGGCAACCTCACAGTATTTCCAATAGCAGCCCTCTGAGCAGCTTAAGTGTCCATTCTCAAGTTTATTAGACTGCTCGTGATAAGTGAGGTGCATTATTTGACTGATCATATGGCGCTACGGGATAACTAACAGCCCAGCATCCCCAGAAGGGCAAGGTGAGGGAGCACTTTCTTGCCTGACAAATATGGTTTCTTCCATCCCAGCAGCTGCCAAACAGATGAGCAACTTTTAACAAAGTCAGGGTACACAATATGAGCTGGACCCAGAACTAATCAGATCTAATTAAGACGGATGTGTTATGGTCCAATAGTGTTGACAGGGTCGGGAGCCCTGTAGTTTTAAATGAAGCATGTTATAATTAGGATCTAATTGAAAATCTGGAAGTGATACAAAACCTTTACCCTCCAGGGCCTAAGACAAGGCCTGTTTGGGTCCTGGTGTGCACCTTATTAGATTGTGAATGCTCAATTAGACACTTATGTAAAAAAATTAAGCAAGTTCAACAACAGTTAAATATGTTCAAAGGAGCATTTTATAAATTCGTATTAGTTTGTATATGACTAAGTTTGTATCTAAATTTTGGGTTAGAATTTTTCTTTATGTTATTTCCACTATTGTGTTGTGGTTATTATTATACATACCCAAAATTAAAAGTTTGGTCAGTTTGCTTGGCGTCACATGTTTCACTGCTGTTCTTCGTATCTCGCCTTTGGAAGTGGTCTGCTGATGTTAAAAAGACTCATATAATACAATCTCATGCAACATTTAACAATTTTCCTTGTCTGATACACATTGCTGCAAACTTCATGATTTGCCCTCCTTATTCATGTTGATTAGTTTTTAACAGTATTTAGTATTTTTATAATCTAACTCTGGTTTTGAGTTTATTCTAATAAAGCTCTACAAGGGTCCCCTCACCCTCCTTGCCACAAGTACAAACCTTAAATAATCTAGTTGATCTAGATTCTCCCCTTCACAAACCTGCAGGTCATTCTTGAGACTGTTCTTTTCCATTGTCTCTAGAAACTTAGAACTCAGTGTCCTTATGACCAGTTTTAACTGCATGTTCATCAGGAAATAGCTTCCATAGACATATCACTTCAGATTTAAAATTGTTCTTCTCTAAAATGCAGTCGTAACAGCTAGCCTTACATATTTTTCAATTCTTCCTATAACGTGGGTTGCAAATAGATCCGATTGTTGACAAATAGATCTGATTGTTACACAGGATAACAATCCTAGGGGAAAATGTAGGATAGCATCAAATGTCTATGAAATTTTGATTTTTTTGCCATCTCGTCAGTTTGTCATTTAATCTTACGGAAGATAAATCCAAAATGACAAATAATAGAATCAGGGATAAATAACATGTTTGCTTTCTCAGTGTGTTTACTCTCAAATTTAATTTTATTTGAGAGGATCTCCCAGACCAGATTATTCAAAATACCACTTCCATAGCTTGCCTGACCTTTGTCTCTTCCTTTTAATAGAAGTTTTCAGCTTATGACACATATCTTCACTCACATTAATACCTGCTCTCTTAATGAGTGTTTCTGCTCAGGAGCAAAGGAACTTTGTCCTGCTCATTGTCATTTCTACACGAACTGGCCCAACACGACGCACTCAGTAGGTGCCCAGGCAAATTTGTTGAATGAATGAGTTAAAGGAATGTAGAGTAAAAGCATTTTGGTGGTTCATCCTGAAAACTAAATTTAGCTTTATAAACTAATAATTATGTTATAAACATAATAATAAATGTGCAAGTTTCCTGTGTATGAATGATTTGATTTGATCCCAGTAGAAGCCCCTAACCTAAATCCTTTCAAGGGTAGTAATTCTTTGATCTGTTTGCTTTTAATTGTCCTTTGACTTTTTATTTTTACTACAACTATACTTTCTATATTGCAAAAAAATACTATGCAATTACTATTTTGCCAATTATTTGGTGCATACATTTCTTGATTTTAAAAAAATCTTGTTACAAGTTCCATAATATAATAACAACACATTTAAGCAGAGAGAACATTCGTTGCTCTTGTAATTTGATGTAGTGATGTTTTCTTCCATGTAGCAATCAGCTTGGAGCAATTTATGTTATGAAATTAGCTATAGATTATAGAAATATTTTAACTATGAATAGAATACTTTTTATTAAAAGAATAAAATAAATTCAATTTAAATCGGGTTTATTGATTTAAAATATAAGGTTGTTTCTAATAGATATGAATGATTCTAATAGAATAGAATAGAATAGATTTTTTTCTAGTGCAATTAAGCCAAAACTGCAAGCAAAACTATTTTAATTCTACTATTTTCTGGCTTCCCAGGTAGCTACTTGACATATTATCCCTATTTTCTAAATACATCTTTGTAATAATTATAAAGGATTCTAATAAGAACTATAACATTCAATAGATTCTAATACACTATAAATGTATTTTATAGCAATTCTGTAATTTTATTTTAGAAATATAATTTTAACAAGTTTAGATTTATCAGAGAAACAAGTTACAAAAAGTGTTAAGGAGTTAAGCTAGCCATTAAAATCCTGAAATATACAGTTTATTTCAGTTTATAGTCCAGTGATATTTTTAAAAGCATTGCCCTATTTTCTGAGCAGTATATTTTAAAAGTTGTTTTTACAGAATGGCAGCTTGAATTTCACCAGATGTGAAATCATTTGCTTGTGTAAACACATTTTTTTCTTTCTGAAATGTATAGGGTTTTCATTTCACTAAAAAAAAAAAAGAAGAAGAAGAAGAAGAAACCTTGTAAATGGGTAATGTCTATAGGTTGAACTGGATATGTCAGAAGGGTGCAGGGCTCAGATACCCTGAGATGTGATTTACAATCTAAGGTAAACAGATTGGCTCAGATAACACCGGCTGATCGATGCTCCCCATTTCTCTAGCAGGAAATGTCTTGGGGAGACAGGGGAATGACTTTTGCAAGCACTTCCTTGCTCTGAGTTTCCCCTGATCCCTACTCTCTTTTTTCCTGAAGAATTAGGAACTGAGAGAGTAAATAGTCTCTTTCTTTTGCCTTGGGACATCTTTCTCAGTGTTTCTTTTCTATACACGTCTACATCAGAGGAAAAAAAAAACACAGTTAACTGAACCATTTACCTTGAATTTCATCATAAATATGAAGCTATCTGTCCCCAAAGTCCAGGGAAATCTGGAAATATTTCTTTTACATTTTTATGGGGTGTTAAAAGTAATTTAAAATGGTGTTTGTAACAAAGGCTCCACTTTACTCTTTAAATGGTTCTGGTAAATGAAAATGGCTTTACTATCGAACTAGTTTTTCCATTCCTTTTGGGAGCCCAAATCCAAAGTTTCAAACTACCTTATTGTAGAGATTAAAGATGGTGTTGAATGCAGTGCTTATCCTGGAAATGAAGGAATACTGTATGTTGATATCTTGAGAAGGAAAGAGCTCAAATAATGACTCTTGGATATTGAAATCTGAGCTTCCGAATTCTAAGGTCAGTTGTATTAATTTTGATTATTTACCATCTATCTTCTTCACCCTGCACCACACTCCGTAAAGAATGTGTAATAGAATTTTTACAGCTGTCAGCAAAGACACTTAAAAATTGTAAACTGAAAAAGGCTGCATTAGTAAAATAAATTCAAAGAAAGCATTATAAATACAGTCTAGTTTATTTTTGTATATCTTGCTGTTAAAAGATTTATGTGGTAAGTATAAGCTCGCTTATTCCTCTGAGAAAAATTATCTCAGATTTATATCTTGTTACTAATTTTAAGCATCTGCATATCTGTTTCAGTAGCCGTTTGGAGATTAAATAGTCTGCATTCTAATTTTAATATTCTCTTTCAGCTGCTATCTTAGAATTTTTCTAATTTCTCAATCTTCATATAACTATGCCTAAGATTTTTACACATTTAGTAAAGGAAGTTATTTCTATTTCCTTTAAGCAAAAAGTGCATAATTTTCTTTCTATTCTTTTGGGTGTTATGATTCTCATACCCACATTAATAGCTTTGTTTGTGCCCTTCTATCACTTACTACGGAAACTTTAGCAAGTTTTTACCCTCAGCTACATCTTCCATATCCTCCAATAATTAACAATTCTCTTCTCACCAGATTGTCAGATATATCAAAAGAAATGAAGTGCTCATCAAGCCTCTGCATTTTAAAAGAATACCACAAATTATATTTTTATTTGTTGAATCAAACTTCTGAAAATATTTTCTATAATGTCTTTAATTTTTTAAAGTAGGATTGACTCTTTTCTAACTCTTAAACATAAAGGAATGACTGAATCTGAACCTGCCTCAAAGCGTGAGTTAGAACTTGTTGGTGAGTGAATGTTCCCATCAAGACTTAACAATGTTGGGTGCCACCTGTGGCTCAAAGGAGTAGGGTGCTGGCCCTATATGTCAGAGGTGGTGGGTTCAAACCCAGCCCTGGCCAAAAAAAAAACTGCAAAAAAAAAAAAAAAAGACTTAACAATGTTGAAGAAAAATTAAAGTAGGGGGTCACTTCTAGTAAAATCACTGACCACACTATGTATTGGCCGGAATTTGTAAGAAATAGAACTTTCACACATTTTGGAGGAGAATGAAACACTATGGAAAATAGCGTTCCAGTTTCATAAATTAAATATTCACTACTATATATGATTCAGTAATTCCATTTGTGTTTACCTGAGAAAAATAAAAGCATATGTTCATACGAAGAACATTCACAAATATATGCAAAGAATTACAGCAGCCTTAATTATAAGGCTCCAAGTCTGGAAACAGTTCAAATGTACCTCAACATAAAAATGAGTTAAATGGTGGCGGAGCCTGTGGCTCAAAGTAGTAGGGTGCTGGCGCCATATGCCGGAGGTGGTGGGTTCAAACCCAACTCCAGCCAAAAAAAAAAAAGATGAGTTAAATGTGGTGATTCAGACAATGGAATATTACACAACAATGAAAAGAAATGACCTCTGAAATGCATACGTTACTTGTTTGGATGAATCTTCCAAACTGTTATACTAAATGAAAGAAGGAGCTATGTTATATAATATTCTAGAAAATGTGAAGTAATGTTTATTGGCAGAATGACTGGTGATTGCTTGGGGTGGAGGTAGTAAGGCATAAGAAACAATAGAAAAGGACATAAAGAAGCATTTGGGATTGGAGGATATATATGTTCATGGTCTTGATAGTGGGGGATTCACTTACCAGATCAGACACTTTAAATAGGTAGTTTCTTCTAGGTCAATTATGCCTCATTAAGGGTTTTTTTTTTTAATGTAGGTTTGGATTGCTGCATAGAGTCCTGCCAATGATACCTTTGTCACTCATTCTAAATTAAATGTATTCCATAATTGATTCGGTCACTAGGCCAATTAGTTACTTCATTGATACTATTCCACTGCCAGGATAGCAGAAAATTCTCATGCAAGAAATGTTCACTTGGAGTAATTATTCTAGTTTCCTTTGTTTTTATAATAATAATCTCTTGCATTTGTTTAATGCTTTAGAATATTGAGGTGTTTTTTCATATAAAATTTTATTTTACTGAGGCAAATGGGATTAATTAAAAATGAAAACTGAGGACATTAAAAAGTGTTTGCCCGCCATGCTCTTAGATGGATTGCATGGTTCCTTTGAGAACATATTACAGAAGTTTGTTTTCTGTTGTTTGTTGTTGTTTTACCTGCTCTGCCCCCAACTTTCAGAAATAAATTGAACTATGTTTTGAAGAACATTTCCCCAGCCTCCTGCCAACAAACCCAGTCCATGGTAACCACCATTCTACTCTCTACTGTCTATGATATCAACTTTTTTAGATTCCACATATGAACAAGGTCATGCAGTACAACTTTCTGTGCCTGGCCTACATCACCTAACATAATGTCCTCCAGGTTCATCAATATTATTGCAAATGACAGAGTTTCTCCCCTTTTGGCTGAATAATATTCCACAGTGTATGTATACAAAATTTTCTTTACTCACTTGTCAAAGGCTATAAAATGTCAGTTAGATAAGTGAAATAAGTTTAAGTGAACTATTCTACAACATGGTGCCCATAGCTAATACCAATGAATTATATTCTTGAAAACTGGATAAGTGATATCATGACAAAAATGATAACTAGGAGGTAATGCATATGTTAATAAACTAGATTTAGTCATTCCACAGTGTGTATAAGCTTCAAAACACCATACTGTACATGCTAAATATATAAGATTTTATATGCCAATTAAAAATTAAAAATAAAAATATTTTTTAAGGTGCTGAAATCCATAAAAAAAATCACATTTATATTTTGGGTCAGCAAAAATATTAATGTATATAAAATTTGAAAAAAAATATTTCTTAATAGCTCTTTGTTAAGATTTGGCCTTAAAAAAATGGAATTTGTATGAATGCATAAAATTTCAATCCAAATCACAAGGTTCATTCTATTGTTTCCCTTTCTATGAATATGCAGAAAGGAATTCTATAATATTTGGCTTATACTACTGTGGAAAAAAATAATGTACTAAGGTTCTATATATATGTATATATTTTTTTGAGACCGAGTCTTACTCTGTTGCCCAGGCCAGAGCCACAGCATCAGCCCAGCTCTTAGCAACCTCAAACTCCTGACCTTAAGCAACCTCCTACCTCAGCTGGGACTACACGTGCCTGCCACAACACCTGGATAATTTTTCTATTTTTAGTAGAGACAAAGTCTCATTCTTTCTTAGGCTGGTCTGGAACCCCTAAGCTCAAGAGTTTCTCCTGCCTTGGCCTCCCAGAGTGCTAGGATTATAGTCAAGAGCCACTGTACCTGGACAGTTCAATATTTTAAGCAATATTTCTACATTGACCTTGAAGGTACATTCAATATACTATATTCAAACATTAAATATATATATACATATATATATATATATATGTGCTGAACTGTGTACTTTCCTTAATAGTTTCGTTTATACCTGAAAAAAAGGGATTATATTCTTTGTAAATATGCATTAAACAAAGGATACCCATGATTGGGTTCAAAAACTTCTATAGTTAATGTTAAAAAATTGTTACTCAAATTAAACACCACACTTAATTATCCATACCAAATTTCCTAAGTGTGTCTATGTTGCTTTTTCATATGATGTCAGTTTCGGCAGTGAATGGTGTGATGATACATTTTCTTCTCTTTTTCTGATGAGTTATTTTAACTTCCATTATAGAAGATTACACAACAATGTAGATGCAAACTAAACACAGGAAAATTCCTTACTTTCTTGTCTTCCAATATTGCTTATCTGAAACCAATATTTTTTATATAATACTTCAGTTGTTCTATCAGTTTGGTCAAAATGAATTTAAAGGGTAAGAGCAACCAAAGTGACTCTTGAACATTTAACTGATCACAGTTTGGTTAAAAAGGCCAGCCTTTATGGAAAGCATAAAACAGTAGAGCCCTAAATGGGAGTAATAAAGAGATATTTCAATTGGTTAAGGGGATTTTTTAAAAAGAATATATTTATGATATATTTTTCTCTAAATATCAATATGAAAATAATAGAAATAAATGTTATAGTCTGATATTTTAAAGAATCTTGACTTCTTCAAGACAGTGCTCAAAAGCAGATTGTAGTTTATAGAGAATATCATTGTCATTCTCGTCACCTCATTATGAAACCCTCGCCCATGTCAGGTGTGAGCAGTGTAGACGAGGAAATGGTCAGAAGGAGGCAGCGTTGTGTCTGCTGAAGGAGGGCAGAGGCTGATTAGATTATGTGGACGTGTATGGCATTTATAGTTCCTGCACTGACATTCAGTTCCTGGAATTGTGTCTGGCCCCTTCATTTAACTTTAGCCAAAAATAAACCCTGTATGGAGTATCTGTTCTCATTAACCATTTTACTTTTCTCCTGAATAGCATCTTATGGAATGTAGCTTAGATACAAAGCCAATGTTGCAGCAGAGAGGGGAGTGAGTACAGCTATTACAGTAAAAATAAAAAACAAAACAAAACAAAACCAGCCTTCTATTCACACGTTCTAAAACACCATGCTTCTAGGCTAAGATTCTATTATTATTAGTTTTATGAATTCAGCATTTTTTTATTTTCCAAAATTTATTTCCAGTGCCAGCTCCATAGTCCAATAGTGCCCATTTCTTACTTTCTTTAAATAACCTATTATTTCATGTAATTAAGGAACAACTTTCAACTTTTGAGGGGAAAGGGGAAAATGTCTTCTTTCTTTAGTGTTGTTATCATATATTTCCATCCATTGGAATCATTCTTTGTTTTATCGTTAATGTATGAGGGCATATACTAGATGTTTCCATCTGTTGGAATGTTTATGATTGTTGTAAGTGAACTAATGAAACAAACCAAGGACAAATATCAATTCACGGAAAAGAATTCTACAAAAGGAAAATAATTATAGATAGATTTTTACAGTTAGAACTGGAATTTTAAATTGTTATAAATAAGGGGCATTCTTTGGCATAAAGGATTCACTTAAAGGAAAGGGTAAGCATAAGTATCCTCACAGGAAGTGTCTATACCAGTGATAGTTTATAAATTGAAAATCCATACACTGTCATGTTCTGCATTACCATATATTCTTAGTAGGATATTTATCTCATTTTAAAATAAAATACTCATTTAATTTTTATGAGTGTTAGTTTGATTCCATTTACTTTCTTTTATAATTATATTTTTAAGGTTTTAATTTCTTTTCTTTATTTTTTTTGTTTGAGACAGAGTCTTACTGGGTCACCCTCTGTAGACTGTGATGGCATCACAGCTCACAGCAACCTCCAACTCTTGGGCTTAAGTGATTCTCTTCCCTCAGCCTCCCAAGTTGCTGGGACTATAGGCACCTCCACGATGCCCAGTTATTTTTTGGTTATTGTTATTGTTGTTCAGCTAGTTTAGGCTGGGTTCGAACTGCCAGCCTCGGTGTATGTGGCTGATGCTGTAACCACCGTGCCATGGGTGCCAAGCCAGGTTTTAATTTATTTTGGGGGACTTAATGGACATTTTGGATCCAGTTTGTTGTTACTGTTATTGTTTTCCAGTTTTATTTAATGTTTCTCGTGTTGATATTGAAAACAACTTTTCAAATTCAGTACTTGGTCAACTGCATCTCATTTTTCTTTTCCATTCTAAACTTTCCTTAAACTTTTGATAGATTGCAATGAATTGGCCATGAAATGTGGAAAGCAGTCTTATTAGCTCAAAAATTCCCCCCTTCTAAATATTATGATTTTATCTTAAGTACAATATTTCCTTTAAAATGAGAAGTTTCATTTGACAAATACTCTAGTTTCAACTACTTTATTTTCATTTATCAGCCAAGCAATGGTAACAATATCCATTTCTAAAATTTATTAATACCCTTGGAAGAGCTGAAATTGTAATGTGTATAATTATTTTTTTGACATACTCTTACTCCATTTTCCAGGCTAGAGTATTGTGGTGTCAGCCTTGCTCACAGCAACCCTAGACTCTTTCAATTAAATGATCCTCCTGCTTTAGCCTCTCAAGTTGCTGGGACTATGGGTACCCACCACAATACCAGAGTATTTTTTCTCATTTATAACAGAGATAAGGCCTTGCTCTTGCTCAGGTTAGTATCTAACTCCTGAGCTCAAGAGACCCCCAGGGCTCAGCCTTCCAAACTGCTACACATTCTTTTAAGTAAAGTATCTCAAGAATGAAAATCCAATGTACTCAACACTAATATGAAACCAATATATAAAAAATTACATACTCCTATGAATGATAAAACACAAATATAGTCTAGCCATGGGGCAGGGTGAAGAGGGAGGAACAGCCGGGGGGGGCAATTGGTGAGAGCAGGGCGGGTGTTTGGTGGGAATTCACCTAA
Source organism: Perodicticus potto (assembly GCA_963574655.1). Lineage (NCBI taxonomy): Eukaryota > Metazoa > Chordata > Mammalia > Primates > Lorisidae > Perodicticus > Perodicticus potto. The sequence continues at coordinate 54,409 of CAUYRH010005413.1, forward strand.
TGTGCACAACGCTTGGGTGTTCAGCACACCCCCTGGGTGAGAGGCTCTTCTACAACTTGAACTTTACCTTGGAAGAGAGAACAACGCAACCCAAAAATGTGTACACTCATATTAATTTGAAATACAAAAACTGAATTAAAAAATTAAAAGGAAATATTTTTTCCTAAAAGTTTGGGCCAAAAATGTGGGTGTGTATTATACAGAGGAGCATGTGATACATGGCAAAATATAGTATTTATTAAATCTACTTGATTTAAATTAAGTATTGTCAATACAATAAACCCAAAGAAACTATTCCTATCCTATGCAGTTATTCTATTTTCATTATAAAAGTTATTTGAAAGTTTTTATTATTCATATATTTTCACAGTAAAAGGCTTTAATGTATAATATTTTTCTTCAAAAAGATTGAAATTAAATTTTCCAATAAAATCCTTTATTGCTTATTCAGTTAGTGAAATTCTTCAATAGCATGTAAGTTAAATCCAAATTATTTCCTTTCTCACTAAAAAATAATCAAATATGTGCTTTAGTGAAGAACTTGCCTTTGTAATATTTATTAATTTTTGATTATTTAAAACTCAGTTTATTTACATTTAACCCATTAAAAGAGATCCAAATCAACTTTTTTGACTGGTTATTTGATGACTATTTTTGAAGAAATTTAAAGATAAGCTGGCAATTCATATCAAAACATCCCAAAATAAGAAAAGTAAATTATACCGCCTTTATAAGTAATATTTCATTACTATTTGCTAGAAGGAAAGGTTCAGTCTTTTCAAAGGGACCATAAAATAGAGAAACAGACACATGTACTGAAAGCTCTGACTTCTGAAACCCTGCTTCCTGAGGGAAGGCATGTCATCATCTAGAGTGTAGTTGATCCTTCAGACTTACCAGAGTCAGAGACCATTTTTTAAAAGAGAGAGAGAGAGAGAAAAGAGAATGAAGTAAAGAGTATTGAATGAGCAAGGCAGGGAAGAAGGGGAAGGCACCTTTAAACCCAAAGGCTTTTTGCTCGTGTGTTGCCAATCCATCATGCCAGCTGGCATGGTTATAGTTTGCTCTCCATGGTCTGTTTTCCCAAGATCTTTAGAGAGTTCTAACCATAAGAGGACCTGTCCCTCTCCAGTAAGGGATAGATAACGGAAACTGACATTAAAAAATCCCATCTCACAGAAGTCTGTAATAGTAAATGTAAGTTAAACAGTTATCAGCTTGAAAACAGTACTTCTCTATTTCACTAAACCCTGTTCAAATTATTTCACATACAGTGAAATACTACGGCCCAAGACATTGGCCTTTCTTTCTACCCAATTTTCTTAGGCTTTCCAAAAAGTGCATCACTTGAAATTATATTATGCCAGTTTTGATTTCAAAGGTGAGATGATAAAGTTGTACCTCCTAAATACCATTGATTAAAAGAAAATCCTAGAAGTTGGCTTATTAGAATACCATTCGCCGTCTTCCCATCTAACAATATAGTTATTAGTAACAAAATCTCACCCCTATTTCCATAAAAGAAATTATGTCAGAATATTGAAAACAACTTCTATCCTGCTTGGAAGAATGGCATTTTGTTTACATGAATCATCCATTTTTCATTTCTTTCTTCCCATGGGAGCTAACATAAATCAAAACAACTCAAATGTTTTTAATTTCAGGGTGAGATCAGCAGCTGTTCCACAGAACTCCAGTTGCTGCGAAAGAGGGATTTTTCGTGTCACAAAGCAGATAGACAATGTAGCAGGATCTGGTTACATACATGATACTTACTGTGCATATGCCCATTAGAGATTATAATAACAAAGAATTGTGTTTACTTAAACTCCCAGTTTTGCAAAAGTCAAACAGTTATGTAATTGTCCCTATAGCACTGTGAATCATGGTGGTAGAGAAATGTAATCAATTAGTGACAAGCTCTTTTGATGTACTGTATAGTGGGTTGACATAACAAATGACCCATTGGAAAGCACTGGGCTAAACTACACTGCTTAAAAGGAAATTGAGTTCAAGTGAATATTTCCAACAGTTTATTTTGAATGTTTATACTTTATGCAGTTTCTAAAAATGTGCGATTAGGCTATCTGCTTAGTTTTCCAGGGTAAAGAGAACTAAATTCAAGAGTTTCTTCTGAAGGCCAACCACATCTTGTATTTGAAAATAAAGAAATAGAAAGACAAACCTATTAAAATAAAAGCAGGACTGAGAATTATCAGACTTTGGGATTTTATGAGGCTTAAGAATTAATTTTGCCTTCAAGAACTATAACATAACATTTTCAATTACCTTGTTGTAAATTCATGGCTTTAAAAACTACTTTTTGTAACATTACATGTACCAAGAAGAATAAGTACTGTTTTATGTTTTACAGTTTGAACACCTTTGGAGTTTCTACAAAAGATGAGGAATGATAATAAACAATAAGACTATGGCTGATTTGATTTTGATTTAAAGTGAATAGCTTCATAGCATTTAGCACTGTTTTCTGAGCCTCTTTAAAATTTAAAATCTCTCTGAAATGAGACTCATCTGAACCCCATGGCCCATGGTCTGTTTTATTATACTTGAACTTTAAGAGGAAATTTGGCCTGGCACTGAACTAGTCTCCTTAAATTCCTTTAAACTAGGCTAAACGTATTTTAATTAGAAATTTGTATGACATTTGCTTCCTAAGCACTCCACAAAATCGGTCCAAGATTGGGTAAGTTAGATCCAACACAAAGGCTTGGTTCAGCCCCTGACGGCCATCAGGTTGTTCTAAGGAATATATGTTCCTTTTCTTCTAGAAACTAAATGGCATCTTCAAGTTGCCCTTCAAGTTGCCCTTCTACACATAAAATGTTGCGATTAATCATCTAAGTCTTATGTACCTGGTAATTGACTCAGCTGTGTCATTCTAAATGTCAAGTTATACAAAAGATGGTTCCTTTACATATATTTTACTCTCTAAGAAAATTAAGCATTGGCATATTAGTAAGTTTCATTTTAGCTCTTAAATAAGATAATAAATATATTTGTGTCAGGACTCATCTGCCTTATGCAATGCTTCTGGTTAAAAAAAAGAAAAAAAAAAGACAGTTTGATAGGAAGGATCTTTCCCCACCCCCATAGAATCAGTTTGAAAATATTATGATTTTATTCTTGAACTACATTGTCAAAAACTAGATTGGACGTTCAATCACAGTTACTGAACTAGCAGTATGAATTTCCTACAAGCCTGTATCTTTTTCTCAATTTACCTTTTCCAACTATATGTATTAGCTGTCTATATGTTACCCTAGCCATTTTAATTTTAAAAGTAAAACTTAAGATTTTAGACATATGGAATTTAGTTCTACCTTTATCTAAATGTACCAAATCCATAATCCTCAGAATTTGCTTATTTTGTTCCTTTTTTTAAAAAATGTTTTTAGAGCTACAAATAATGTCTATTTAACAATGAAACAACATTGGCATTTCAAAGGGATGTTTTTAAAAGCATGGAGCTGGCTAGTGATTGAATGATCCATTCATTCAATTTTTTTTTTCAAGAACTATGTGTGTGACGGGAGGTGTTCAGGACACCATTATGTTTCAGTACAAAATCAACTGAACTGTTTTCTTATATTGAAATTTTGGATTTCAATTTCGAAGATCATCTTTTATTGTTTCTACAGTTCCAAATAGAAAACAAGAACAAAGAATCAAATATTCTTAATTTCCCCAATCTGTGTCATAGGATAGATAAGTATTTTGTCCTTTCTGCAAGTGTTTGGCATAAGTGATTAAATTTTTGATTCTTATTGGAAAACTTACTGTCATTTGTACTGAACTATCAAAGAAATATATATGATTATGGAGAGTCCATACAGTTTGGAAGTATAACAATCTTTCTGAACATTTATGGTAATGACTCCAAAAGCATCTAGAATTCACAAACATTCATTTAGCAATAATATATATACACCTACAATAAGCTGGTACTATGCTTAGCACTGAAGATATAAATGTGTTTGAAATAATCCTTTTTGTTGAGGATTTATTCTCCACTGGCCTTTTCCAAAGGCACAGGGAGAATTATGGTATTAAAAAAAATTACCATAGCTGATAAGCTTATAACACTTTCTTGAGGAAGTACCAAATCTTTGGCAGAGCCACTGAAAAATAAATAAATCAATCAAAAGGACGGGCGGAAGGTGGATCTTGAAAGATGATTGTGAGGGTTACCAGGTAAAGAAAGGAAACTGTGTCCGGCATGATAAATAATATGGGAACCAAAAAATATTATTGAAAGGGTGGAGAAGAAGGTAGAAGAAGAGGTGCATGTGTTGTGGGAGACAGCGTGGAAGTCCCAGTATAACATCACCAGGTGCCAATGAGGTGCCAACACAGTGCAAGTTGCTGTCAAGAGAACGTCAGAAGGAAACAAGAGAAAAATGTAAAGCATGCTAAGCAATGTTGTGGTGTTCAAATTTTGAAGCTAAGTAATTGGGAGAATTGGATTTTGAACAGATAAGATGCACTATTGTGGTGAAATTAGTAATCAATATGGAACTAATGAAATTAATATACTGGAGACACACAATTTAGATTAGATGGAGTTAAGTCTGATGTCAAAGTTCAAATGTAGTTTTAGACTTTCATTTTTCAGAAACCTGAAGCCAGAGTTACAGATAAATTTTCCACGTAGATGTTGGAATCCTCTAGGACAGGGGTCCTCAAACTACAGCCCATGGGCCACATGCATTGATGTGAATTGTATTTGTTCCAGTTTTGTTTTTTACTTCAAAATAAGGTATGTGCAGTGTGCATAGGAATTTGTTCATAGTTTTTTTTTTTTTTTTAAACTACAGTCCAACCCTCCGACGGTCTGAGGGGCAGTGACTTGGCCCCCTGTTTAAAAAGTTTGAGGACGCCTGCCTAGGACAATGGTAGGGATGATGTCAGGAACAATCTAAGACTAGTTCAATATCTTCTGTTAATGTGAGGAATTGCCAGGAGATAATCAAATGACAAGTAGCATAACTAGATGAGACATGGTTCAGAAAAGTAAAATAACTTTGAATAAAAATAGAAAGATAATGTTCTAGAAGTAAAAGGGCAGCACAAAATAAATGTGGACCCTACTTTTCAATCCCAAGCACAAAGAAATGTAGACAATTAAACACTGTTTAAGAAGGTTACGGCATTTGTTGTTCTTTACATACAGGCATGTTTTAGTAAATGATGAGATAAATATGAACCTGTCGGGGCAGTGTGAGATATATTAAATAGAAGAGAGGGACTTAAGTGTTCTAGGGATCAGATTTGAAACACCAGGAGTCCTCACAAAACCACAGCATCAAGGAGGCAAATAGTCAGACACAGAAGGGAGGAAACGGCATTCGTTGGGTTTTCCACTAGAATTTTGGTGATGCTTTCTTTTGATCCTCATGTGAATGTGCACCCTGAGAGAAGCATTTAACTTTCACACTGTGTCTCTGTTCATGAGAATAAACAAAAAAATGAAGCCTTAGCCCAAGTGAAATGACCTGCTAATTAAAATGCCTTTTGGTAATAAAAAGCATTTTCACCCAACAAAATAAGTTAGTTGGTTAACACGTTATGAAACAAAAATGCAACCTGTTGTCCTGGAAATGTTCTTTCTGCAGTCACAATAATTATTTCTTTCATATTACTTCTGCCCTCCATAAAATGCATATGACTTTAACCGGAGTAGTTGAGTGAAAGATAAATCAGGCAGCTCAGCTGTTGAGCATTATCTACAGGACTAGCATAACAGCCCGATGAAACCCTAGCTTATTCTTCTCAAGGTGGAAGGAGCTACAACTGCGTCTGAATGTCAACAGGGACACAGTGACAGTGGGTAAACCTTTCACCAGTGAGAAACTCAGAGGTGTCATTGGCTTAAAGGTTTATTCATCTTCCCCTGATGAAATACTCAAAGCAAGTCTGATTTCAGTCTCTCTCTCTCTCTCTCTCTCACACACACACACACACACACACACACACACACACACACACACCATATTCTGCCTAGTGGTATGTACTGGCTACATTTTTGTGTTTTGGTATGACCTTAATTAAATATCAGACCAAAACACAAAAATGTATGGTTTATCTTCTTGAGGATAATGTCTTGAAATTGAGAAAAGTGATGCTGCCAGCAAACAGTGTGATGTGATTTATATTTTTATTATCATTGTAATAAGGACAAGCACTTTTCATGTACCTTCACATTTTACCATGGAAGACACAGAAACATTCCAGAGGATTAAACTTTTTTTAATCATCTAGAAAAAACAGTTTCACCTGAACTTACATTAAATATTCTGGATAACTTTTCCTTTCTCTTGAAATGTTATTGTCTCTTAACTGGAAATCCCAATTTGCATTTCATAGAGAGGCCCATGTTATTTGTTATTTTATTATAATAGTATCTAACGTTCTTGTCACAATTTAGTATCATTTCCCAAAGGGTAAAAAGGACTAAGACATTTTTTTTGTTGTGTACTAAAATAGTTGCACTATACAAATGAGAAGAATAACATGCATGCCTTTTATGGGGGTTCCACACACTTTGAATGCTTCCTAAAAATGAGTAGAAATTGGAGGAAATGTAGCATTATAAAAGGACAATAACAGGTGAGGAGAAATAAAATACCCAATGTTAATAACAGTAACATACAGGCACGGAAAGGGGAAGGTCATTTTACTGGGCAGCTGTAGATACTAAAGGAAGCCAGTCCAGGAACAGAGGTTTTGAATGTAGGGAAAGATTGATTGTTTAATGGGGCTTCTACATCTGGCCTCCTTGACTTCAAACATTTCCAGATTTTTATCCATGATTGTAACTGGGAAAACTCTGTTCTCAAGTTTGGAATTAGGAAAACACAAACTCATAGCACTATACATACACATCAAAAGAAACAAAAAGTTTGAAATATTCTGAAGTCAGAATGTTAAATATCAAGTTATGGTGTTTTTTCTTTCTTTAGTCACTGTAACTGTTTATTGTTCCTTTAGTCACTAAAGATTAGACTTTAAGAAGTACTGTCTTTCAACTTAACATTGGGAGTTATGACATTCCATCAAAGATGGTCATTCAGAAAAGAGTAAAATCTGAGGTCCTTATAAAGGATTTCCTTAGTATCAGAAATAGTGTAATAATAGTAAATTATAAGTATCAGGGGAATGTACTTTCAGGACTTTTAAACTTCTCAACAGGGAAAGGAAATGGTGTTTCTTTTCCCTATTATTATCAGCTATAGAATTTGAAAATTAAGAAAGATTGGATTTTTTACGTTCGATGAAAAGTATTTAGGAATCTTAAAAGTAAATTCGACTAGTTTACTTTGTTATATAGAGTTGAATTTTTATGAAATTACTATTTAGCATTAAGTTGTATCATCTTACAAATGCCTACACAAAAAATACAGCTGCCACAAAAAAAATATCTTATGGTCTCACTTTAACCAGGATGTTCTCATTTATATTCATCTGAACCAATTTCAATCAACTATCTGTATAAAAGATGAAAACCTATAAAAGAAACGAAAATATAGCTACAAAGAGTTGTAAAAGTCACTACTCTAGGAATTACAATCCCCAAGTTAACAAAACAGAAATGTTGACGTCAAAATCTAATATTAATGTGTTTAATTTGCTTTCCCTTTCTTTAAATTCAGCAAATTCAATGAATTGAGGAGGACAGGAATAAAATTTTGCAAATGAGGAAGGTGGGAAAAACTAAAACAGGTAAAGAAGGGAAATGAGCAGGATTATGGGTAATAAGCATTGGAATAAGAAACGTTAATGTGCAATTTTGCTGGTATTACCCTCATAATATTTACAGAAGAGGAACCATCTGGAAGATGGGATAACCATTAGTCATTGTGTTTCTCATTTGGTGCCTGTGAAACACATTTATGAATGAAAATGCAAATGACTAAATAATGTTCCCTTTCAATATGTTTGTGATAGCATTTTTCAATAACTTCACCAACATGGGAATATACAGCAATAGAAAGTAAAGGAGAATTACGGAGTTTGCATGTCTGAGAGTGACCAGGGACTTCATCTCCATATGTGACTCAAACTAGACTTGTTACCCAGGCAATCGCCAAAGCAGAGCGATTGATTGGTTATGCTATCAGATTGAATGTCAGCATACTAGACAAAGGACAAAGGATACACCTAAAATAAAGAGCAAAGTTACATGGACCCAAAATACTTTAAAACCTAGAAATCTTTATATATTTAATTCAGATGTTGAACCAGTCTATTATCTATCCTCTCCAACAAACTGAAGAATTTAGTGTGGCCATTGAATGATGTCAGAGTCTTAATGTTTTTTTATAAGATACAATAACTCATTGTGCTCTAGAAGTCTTCCCAAAAGTGGCCTGCAAAAGGACGTATATGGACAATCATGTCACCATTTGCAGGCAAAAGATGATGTAGAAATGTTTGGAAAAGTACCTTGCGTCTTGATAATCATTCTGATTAAACTTTATATGCCAGACTATAAAATGGTTTATACCCATCTTTAAAAGTCATGTGGAATTGAAAAAAATATACTATATAATGAAATCCTTATGATTATATGGAGTTTATAAAATGAAAATCTACTATATTTTCGGTTGAGGTAAAAATTGTGGTATTATTATTCCCATTACACATAATACACTTTGTGTGTGTGTGTGTATTCATTCAACATTCATTTTGAGATATACTTTTTCCTCAGTCAACCTTTGGGAAATGCCCCCACAGGGGTTTAAAATCCACTTATTTCTTATTCTTTCTTTCTATTTCTCAACACCTTTAGAGCAAACACATAGAAGTTTAAAGACAGTTGAGCAATTAAGATTGGTGGTATAAGGGGCCAAGGCATTTTAAGAATAGAAATATGTTTCCTGTCCTTTGTGGTTGAATTAGATGTTCATTTGCTTCTGTTGTGATGTTTAATGTAGGGAAAATATTGGAATCTTTTAGTCAAATAGATTATAATTGAATTGCCACAGAGTATTGCTTCAAAGTGTGAACCAAGTAGAGAAAATGATAGGACATTGAGAAGAAGATGGCCCTTGAAGTCACGGGACAAATACGCTTCTAGAACCACACTGTGGAATGTACACAAAGTATGACGTGAATTTTTGCGAAGTATTTCATGTGAAAGTTGAAATAGACCAGTTAGTGATCCATAAAGAACTGAATGTCCACCCCCTTTTCTTAGAGGTGCCAGTTAGATTTTTCAAGAAAAATGTTGGTGAACATCAGCTTCACTCATTCGCTATGATACTAGCTAGCATTGACTTTGGGGGTTATTTATTATTCAACTCTTTCATCTTTTCCTTGCTTTTATTTCAGGACCCTGGCTTTATACTGAAGTAGTAATGACTAACTTGTTTATATATAGCTGGCATTTAATTCATTTGCCAGAATAGCCCCAAACAATGCAAATGAAATGGGTGTGTTTTACCCACGTTCTTGTTATACTTCGTGATTGTCTTGTTATACTTTGTTACACTGTGTTTGTTATACTTTGTGATTATTATCTTGCCTTCATTTTGTCTCTTTCATTGTTTCATGCAGTTACATTTTGAAATGTTAACATTTAAGTATATATCAATACAAATAATTATGTTTAAATATATTTAGCCCTTTCTCTCAAAGATCCAAAATATTAAGTTCACACTATCTGATTTCTTGGAATCCTAGGCCTTCTATGTGTTAAGTTATTGAGAGACATATTGAGAGACACAAGGGTTTAATGGTCTTTGCAAAATATTACCCAATTTCCTGTATCCTCTCCCTCAGGATGAATTTCACAAAACTTCTGCAGACCTACGGAAAAATACAGGGTTTTGATATGTCTCCTTGGCCCTGCTTTCTGCTTTACTGCACAGCTTCCCCAAAGGGTCCCATGATCAACTACTTTCATGCCTCCAGGTCCCAGGCAAGACATGACCATGACGGGCCAGATAACATTCCTTGCATTGCTAATTTTAGACACAGATTGAGTGTTATGGTTAAGATGAGACACTAGTATTCTGGGTTTAAAAGACTATTCTATGTGAAATAACTCTGTAACCTTTGACCTATTTAGTAATGTTTTGGGAAATTACAATTATCTACAGGTGCAGGCAATATGTTAAGAAAAACATTGCAAAGGTTGGTTTGCTTTTCACAATGTCATGTTCTTCCATGGGGGCTATAGACTTTAGTAAACTGAGTGTGAGATTTAATAACTCTTCCTCTTCCTTGCTGTATTTTTTTTTACAGCTAATATATTACTTTTGAATAGCTTTAGTCATTTAGCCACATGTAGACTTCTGAAGAAATGTTTTTAAGTAATCTGTTGATTTATAAATCACTGGGAATGTTAAGATATAATTTTCAATGTGTTCAATTATTCTAAAGTACCTAATATATACATAGAAATCAAATGAGCTACTGAAACTAGTTTGTACATAGAAGTAGGGATGGGGAATATTAAAAAATGAGAATAACATGAAAAAACTGATCTGGTTAAATATATGAGGAAGAGTTGTTTTTATCAGCCTTATTTTCTCATCTGTTCTAAATATTTTGATCAATAAGTTAACAGAAGTAGCATTTCATTATCTTTATCCATAGTTTGACCTTATTTGTATTACAAGGGAAGATTGATGATTTAAGATGATTGATTAACAGCTGTATTATTACAGTTCCTTTAGACACAATCTCCCTTCAATAAAATATGAAAAGTCTTCTAAGTACAGCTATGCTGTATGCTAAGCTTTGCTAATTTTATACTTAGCTTGAAAATTATTTTTATGATGATTCTAAGTCAAGATTACATTCAAAACTGGATTATTCTCTTTTCTTAATGTTTCTTTGCAGCATAACCATTTTCCATTTCCAAAATTGAGACATAGTTTAACATTATACTCTACAAATTATTTTAACTATAAAAGATATAGTTTTTAATAATAGAGTAATTTCTCTATAATTAGCCTATGCTCTCTTAAAGAAACTTAAGAAGTGCTTTGTTATCCTATAACCTCTGAGCAATGATCAATGGTGCCAAGAGAAAATAGGCACATATGTTGAAAATTTATTAAGGGTTTTCTCCCTCTTCCACTGTTCTCAGGGCCTCAGTTTATCAAAAGCTGAAATTTTTTAAAAATTCTTATATCTAGAAGACTAAATCGGGTAAATGCAAGAGAAATATTTATTCCAAATGTGATCATATATATGAGACCAAATTTGTCTATATGGAGGTGTATGTATATAGAGAGGATGTATATGTGTGTGTGTAATATGGAAGGTGTCTACCAGTATTCCACAACTTCAGAGCAGAAAGCAGGTTTAATAATCTATGGGCAAATGTGGACCCTCCTTGATACTCATTCCCTGAAAGTGAATAAAATGCTTACTTGGAGTTAGCAGGTTGGATAGGAATATAGGAGAGATAAAAAAAGCAATTGTGAAGTTTTCCTAAGCTAGAAAATCTAAACCTTTTTTTAATATTCTAAATGTAATAGCATCATGCCTGAAAACATTTAATATACCAATCTGTATTGTTTTATTTACTCAATAGTGTCAGGACTCTCATATGAAAAATACAGTACAAATTCTTGAGACTCAAGCAAAGCAATAAAATTTTCAGAATCTCAAAAGGAATTAGGCATGGTTGAGGGACATACCTATTAGCTGGGTGTGAAGAATTGTTTAGAATTACCCTGTATCTTATTCAAAAATGGCACTGAATTTACAAATAGGTACATATTATAGGCACATATTCAAGATTTCTAATCTTTGGAACAAGATTCCTAATTTTGTTTCTTCTGGTGTGCATCAGTTTCCCTTTAGGAATGCGACTAAAAGATTCTAATCAATGTGAACTATTACTATCTCATATGTGTGCGACTACATTTTTAACATTTTAATCATTAGTTAAATATTCTCCAAGTTTCAGCGATATCTTCCTTTGCTCAGGGGTGCTCACCCTTATTTATGATTTTAAGTTATGTGAAGATGACTATAGCGTCCAAAGGTCTGTATTTCAGCTACGGTTCTTCATCTTACCAGCTGAATTTAATATCCCTTCGCTCATTGGCCATATCCTCTTGAAGCCCAGCAGAAAGTCTACACATCAGAAATTGACCCCATCTTTCTAATGCCACATCCACCTGAGTCTCCAAGTCAAAAGCCTGGAATCTTCTTAACGTCTCATTCTCCCTTGTCCCACAGGTTCAACCATTTGAGAGGTCAACATATTTTTCCTTATAAATATTTTTCATTCCCTATCTTCCACTTCTCCTGTCATTTCTCTTGTTCACACCCTTGTCACATCTTGCTTGAATGTTGTTTTCAGTTTCCTACCATGAAAGCCCTACAGAACAGGATCTTATCTGTCTCATCCACTTACATCAGTCCCTGGTGTGCAGAAAATCTTGGTTGAATGAAAAATTGGATCAAGGGGAGCATCCCTTTTTTTGGTGCCCACACATCTTGCTCATTCTTTACCCTTTATCTTGAATGTCTTTTACTCTGTTCTTCATCTTTGCCTATCATCAAAGTTTCATGAAGATTTCAACACCTACAGAAATTCCTCTATGGCAGAAGAAAAATAAAAATCATTTAACATAAGATGTGTACGCTAGAATGTTTATTGAAGCTCAGATGCCAAGATGTGGAATCAATCCAAGTACCCATTGACAAATGAATGGATTAATAAACTGTGGCATATGTATGCCATGAAATATAATTCAGCCATAAAGATAGAGACTTTACATCCTTTGTATTAACCTGGATGGAGTTGGAGAACATTCTACTTAATAAAGTATCACGAGAATGGAAAATCAAGTACCCAATGTACTCAACGCTAATATGAAACCAGCAGGCAAACAAATACATACCCACTAGAGAAAAACACAATTAAATAGGGGGAGGGAGAATGGAGAGTGGCAAGAGGTAAGGAAGGGGAGGATCGGTGTGCTCTCACCTAACAGGCACAATGTAAATGTATATGGCATTCCTCCTGGGTGAGGGGCACAACTACAGCTTGGATTCTATCTAACAAATGCAATAATGTGTCCTAATCATCTGTATCCTCATATTAATCTGAAATGAAAAATTTTAAAAAAGAAATTTCTCTCTGAACATCTACATTGGTCCACCTACCTGTATTTCCCAGCCTGTACCACATTTAATTGATTTTATAACTTAATATATCTACCCTACCTCTGGACCACTAACTCCTTGAAAAGGTTCTTTGTGGTTCACTTTCATATTCCAGCACTAGTTCAGGGTCAAACACGTACTCGGTACCTATTATTTCTTGAGTAGATAATTACTAAACAAATGAAATGAACGCCTGCAAAGAATATTCATTTTGATACCTCCTGCCATGTACATAAAAATCTGTCAAAAATACTTAATGTCTTTGAGCTATATTACTTTGGGCATCTTTTTTATATTTCTGCTTTATTATTTTTATTTTGATAGAGATGGGGTCTTTTTCTCTTTCCCAGGATAGAATTCAGAGGCAGCAACACAGCTCACTATAACCTCAAACTCTTGGGTTCCAGCAGACCTCCTGCCTCAGCCTCCTGAGTAGCTGGAACTATAGGCACACACACTGTGCTGGGCTCATTATTCTATTTTTTAAAGAGATGCAGCCTCACACTTGCTGAAGCTGGTCTTGAACTCCTGACCTCCAGTGGTCCTCCTGCCTTATCCTCCCAAAGTGCTAGGAAGACAGGCATGAACTCCCACTCCTGGCCTGGTTTGATATTTCTAAGGCTCAATTGCCTCATCTGAGAAGTAGAAAGTTTGTTTGCTGTGATGACTATACCAATTTACATCATATAAATGATTGCAATAACTTTCAGTTGCAGAAAGTTGAAGAAATCTAGTTGTCAATAATATAAAGAGAGCACACTGGAGTGTCAAATCTGCATTAACAATGTTCCTAATGTTCCTGACAGGATAGTTCTCATTAATTTTAGATTAAATTCAAAACAACATAGTACTGAAAACGGAACATTACAATGCAAACTTCCATATGTTCTACAGAACGTTTATGTTTTCCGGGCTTACATTACTTTTTATAGTCATCTCACACCATTTTTTATTCATCCTAATCTGAAAAAGATTTTTTAAAGTTCCCATTACTGATATAAAATATGTCAGGTAGAAAAGATATTTCAACAAAATAAAGTGATAAACTTTTATTTACAAATACGTATTTTGTTTTTCATGGATTTTTTAAACTTTTATATTTAGCCCCCAAACAGATTACCTATATTTTAACTCAATCAAAGCTTTGCTGCTTTAAAATAACAACACACATTTTATCCAGTTTATTAAACATGAAAACTCAATGTCCACCTATTGCCTTCAGATATAAACATCTATTTAAGGAAAGAACATCTATATTAGAAATTTGGTATTGGTAATCTATTGTCTGGTATAAAATTCTTACTATTTGAATATTATCTGAGAGACACAGTTTCAAAAGTCAGAATGAAATGAAAGGGCAGAAAACAATGTGAAGATACAAGGAAAATCTTGAATCTCTATTTCCATGTTAATCTTAGTTTAAACCATGATTCCTGTTCTTAAACAGCTATAGTTAGTTGTATTTCATCCACTTCCTCTGTTCTGGGGGTCTAGAAAGCAGATAATGAAGGTTTTTCTACCAACAAGTGTATGTGCTACATTAAGTGTGTTAGATTTTTAACATACACAGAAGTTGACCGCCCAAGGGATTATAAGTAGTGGTCAACATATGGAGGTGGTCAACAAAAGGGACTGGGCCTACAGTCCTGATACATAGATATGGTGCATGTTCTGTCTTTGAGACTTAGGTCAACATAAGGAGGTGGTTAATGTAGGAAGACGGTCACCTATGGAGTTTCCACTAGGTATGCAGATTCTGCATAATTTCTAAGTAAAATAATCACAGGCTAATGCTCCCTATTTTTAGTGTCTTTCTTCTCAGGTTGCAAAGATTCTATATATTTCAAGGATTCTTTCTTCACTGTTATATATCACAGATTTTCTTCTTCTATATTTTCAATGCTTTCTCTTGATTTCCCTTGCACATTTTAAAGTGTCTGGCATATTAGAAGTGCTCAATAAGTGCTTTTGAAGGCTAAAATACTGACTTTTAAAAACGATATATAGTCCTATTTTTCCTCTTACACTTGTGTTGTTTAAATCTTGATACCACAAGACATGGAACACAGCAACACACTCATATAACAGTGTAAAATTAGGTAAATTTCAAGTCACATATTTACTGGCCTATGTATTCCAGAATCCGTATTTCAAAATATATTGGAAGGGGATTAATTTTAAAGGGTCGATGATAAAGATCTTGATTTGTACTTGTTGGTTATTCAATCCTTTAGTTTCTTAACAAACATTAATTTAGTAAATCCAATATGCCAGATATTATTATAGATGCTGGAAATCATATAAGTCACGTAATTCTATAAAACCCTTTCCAGGCCCAGGCAAAACTAGTGAGAGAATAGTAAAAGAAAGACACACATCAATCCATACATACATACATACATTCACCATGGTCTTTCTCTCTGAGAATTTAAGACAACTTTGTACAGGAGACAATCAGTCACTTGAAAGATCGATAATAGGAATTTGCCTAACAGGAAAGAGTGGGAAGCTGTTCTAGGCACAGGGATATTAAACAATATATTTTCAGTAAGTAACAGAAAACCAGCAGTTATCTTCTAAATGTCCTTATATTTTCCAGTATAAAAAGTTATGTAAACCACTTCATGATGACAAAGACCTTCACCCACCAGTTGCCCTGCTTTGATAATTCCATACCAATGCCTTCTGGAATGCAAGCAGCAAGATAAAGAGGCTATTTCCAGTACGGGATCACTTAAAACAGGACGCCGAGGAGACCTAAAAATTAAGAATAACATTGATGGATGTGGTTACAGATTTGCTTTGAATGATAGATTCTAGTAATGGTTTGCTTACACATGTTGATTTTTCTTCAAACAGAGATGAGAGTAAAGAATTCATGACACACAACAGTTGAGTAATTTGTTTGGAAAACACATATGTTTACAACCCCCTTTTCTAGCTCTGTTAAATAATAAAATTGACCAGTTAATTGACTGTGACATGACAATAGTATTTCTCCTGAATCTAAAACTCTATTATTTCTTCAGCCACTTTAAATGGTAATATAAAGAATCATATTATGATAGTAATGGCGAATACTTTTAGAGTATAAGATAGTAACTATTTGCTATTATTAAATATTATTATTTACTTTGAGAATAAGTTAAAGTATAAACACATAAGATAAATACGATTTTGCTATGTAAGAGATCAGAACGCATAATAAGTCATGTATCAAGCCAAAATAAATTCTCTGGAAACATTGTGGCCGAGGGAGATTCATACGTGTAGATCCAAGGTCACTGCGTTGAAAATGGATCAAATGGACCGGCTTAAATAGAGGCCAGAAATTGGCAGCCCTCAAGCTGAATATGGCTGGCAGATGCTTTTTTTTATTTGTTTTGCTTTTTATTTCTTTTTGTCTAAAACGTTTATGAGTGGAAAATAGCAATAATTAATAACAGTGAAGTTTCAAGCAAAAATTCCGATTTCTGGATTCTTTCGCAATACAGTAATGCTTCATGGCAACAATTCAGATGGAGATAAGGAGAAAAACTGTCCTTCTCCCTTTAATTGGTTAGTGAGGTGCTATGTGAGTTTCGCATACTCTTCACTCAGCCACTACTTTGTTTGTTTGTTTGTTTTTGAATGTTTTACACTTGCCTTAAAGTTAAAATTGCAAATGATGAAAAATATGTTCTTCCCCAGCTAGAGCGATTGAAGATTCCATTGTTATTAGTATTAAAAAGATAAGATAGGGCGGCACCTGTGGCTCAAGGAGTAGGGCGCTGGCCCCATATAACAGAGGTGGCAGGTTCAAACCCAGCCCTGGCCAAAAAAAAAACTACAATAAATCAATAAATAGGTAATAAAAAGATAAGATCATGCCATAGTTTAATGTGCTGAAATCCTGCTACAAAACAAAACTAGAGAGAAAAATTTCTTTTATAACTTTAAAATGCCATGAAATCCTGTGTGTGTGAGAGGGAGAGGAGAAAGATGGAGGAAAAGAGGGAGGTGGGGGGAGAGAAAGAGACAGAAAGGGACAGTTCACAATCTACCCAAAGTCCGACGGACCTCAATGACTCTTGCATTACTTTTCATTTTCTCTTGTTCGGGTAGATGGGTGTTAACCTGTGTGGAAGCCAAACAGAATCTGAGCTACCCTATGTTATGTTTGCAGCATCAGACACTAAGTATCGTCATTCATTTGTTTCTTCCACAGTAAGCTTAACTGTAAATGCTTTTCAGATTTTCCTCCTTTAAGAAGCAGTTTGGATACATTTATATCTGCATCACTTAAAAGAACTCTCTAAACACCTACCCTAGTTGATGCACTGGAGTAGTCATTCCTAACGTAATGTGAGATTTGAAATACATGATTTTAGGGTGGAAATGGCTCTTTCAGTCTCTGTTTATGGGAGTTTTAATCTTGAGTCTTTTGCCAGAGTAAACACATCTGCAGCTCATGTTCCACAGTATCTTGGGGAAGAATAGTCTCAAATTTTGTTAAAATACAGTGCTAATTACATTTTAACTTCTATGTATTCCTTTGAGATTTCAGAGACACATTTTTAATTTTCAACAAAATCTTGAAGTTCACACTTGGTAAACTGGAGAGGTGCAAAGAATGTGTTCTAATAAATGCATGAGGAATCACTTTTAGAGGCATTACATTATTGATATTAATTTCTCTTACATGAAAACATTCTAACTAAATTAGGGCTTCTAGGAACATACATATTTTGTCCCTTTATCTCCAAACAGTGAAAAACTATGCCAAGATTTTTTTTGTATGTGACCGTACTATACAAAGGAAGTTAAAAGGGAAGAGACAAGTGGCTGATGGTATAAATAAAACAAATCTCATTGATTCATGGATAAAGTTATTCAAGTACTTGGCCACACAAATAATAAAACACAAAGATAATCTAGCAAGGGGGTGGGGGAGGAGAAGAGAAGTAAGGAGTGGGGAGGAAGGAGGGTGATTGGCGGCCTCTCACCTGATTAATGCACACAATGTGAGGGTATATACCACACCTGCTACAACTTGGACTTTACCTTACAAGTAACTAAAAAATCTGTACCCTCATATTAATTTAAAATTGAAAAAAAGTTATTCAGCTTACTGTGAGCACGGCAGTATGCTAAATGCTTCAAAGACTAAGATGAATATGACCCTGACCCTGCTCCTCAGGAATACAAATATAATCTAGTGTCACTTCTTCCATTATTTCCTTTCTTATCTTGGTAATATAAAATTCTTCATTGAGTAAATATGCAGCTTAGAACACTTAAATACTACATGTAGTTACAGGTTAACTATATATTTCAATCACATTATATACATTTGTTTTACCTAGTTAAAGGAAAAATTCACCTCCCACTGACCATGTAGAATATTATTGAATAAATATACCCCTCTTGAAAGTGGTCTTCCAGAAAATGGACTAGAGAACAGTTTATGGTTTATATGTATCACAGTCATGGTTCATGTTTACCATAATTTCATTATAAAATATTTTCAATGGGTAATATATCTAAAATATAATACAGCAGACATTTGTATGACTGACCATCATCATTAATCCTGGTGCTTGAGGATCATAAAAGCGTCCCTACAGTCTAGACTCAACACCTCTGTCAATGCAGTTCCCCTTGTAAGAATGGCTGGGATACAACTAGTGCAGGTTATGTCAGCCATTCAGGGTTACACGAGTTTAGCGACCAAGGGATTAGTGAGATAGACTTTCCGATAATCTAAGCCCACCAAAAGGGTATGCAGTCAAGCAGCCAGTGCAAACCCTTACCGCCATACATTGGTGAATCAAAACAAGAAGTTGTGTTGGCCTGGGGTCCAATGAGAGTTTGAAACAAAACGTACATATGAAAGCAGCATGGTATGGAAAAGGAGAAAGAGTCTACAGAACTGCATCCACCCAGCAGGCTGACGTGGCCAAACCACACAGTAACATCCGTATTAAGTGGCACAGGAAGAAGAAAAACATACAAACAAGGCAAAACATTCCCAAATATTTAAATAAAAATGTTTTTACCTTTGAGATTAAGAAAAGGTTTGAGGCCCGCACCCTGGACCCAATGATTGCACTAATGTACACAGCTATGATTTAATAAAAAAAAGAAAGAAAGAAAGAAAAATAGGTTTGAGGACCTCGAAATGTCATTTTCAATGCAACCTCAAACTGATGGAATAAAGGGTTGGTACTGTAGTAAGGCTTCATTTAGTTTAGATCCAGGATTTTGGTGCGTGTGAATCCTGAGGCATCAAAATATCAGAAGCATGATGACCACGATGACATTGGTTTTGTCACTCCAAAGGCAGGCCACACCCTTCAGAGCTCAGAAGCACTAGAGAGGAGCCTGGCCATGACGTACTTGTGATTACTGTTCTCTGCACAAAACCCTCGGCGAGGGGAGAACACGGCGGTACATTTTTATGCTGTTTTTCCTCTCAGGTCATGGATACAAAATGGTTAGAAATATATCATTCTCCTAATTGAAACTAAAATCTGATTTATTTGCTTAAACTCCTAAATGACCATATGACTTTCATCAAATTTCTCTATTTTGCTAACTTCAGTGTTTTTATATCTTACCAAATAAGAAACATTCAATATTAGCTAAAACCGGTGGTGCCTGTGGCTCAAAGGAGTAGGGCACCGGCCCCATATGCTAGAGGTGGCGGGTTCAAATCCAGCCCTGGCCAAAAACTGCAAAAAAAAAGAAAGGACAATATTAGCTAAAATTGAATATTATATTTGGTCATGGAAAGATGATGAAGTTACAGGGATTGCCGTAGGTTAGGAACAAGACTTAAGGTAACTGCAAAATAGACCTACAGCAAAATCCTCTATGGTCATACCGCTTATAGATAGCTTAATGGTTTGCATCAAGACGGTGAAAAAGTAAAAACTGAAAGCTTCAAATAGACTAATTTTATTGGCAATATGCTTAAATCAGTCTTTTCAAGCAAAATTTTCAGTAGATCCAACAGTGCAATGACCAAAAAAAGAAAGAAAAGAAAAGGAAAGGAAAAAGATCAATTGATTAAGGATTGATTGACAAGATTTTCATCATTGTCCTCTTGCTGTCCCATCAACCTACACCGCAAAACAGATCAATCATCGAAATTGCAAATTTCATATCCACAAATTTAAATTAAATGTCTATATGTGGACAATGGCTGCCACATGGTTAGTGTTGTCTTAGAATATAGAGTTCATGTTTGTCTCTGCCAACACCACGAAGAACAAAATAAATAAAAAGCAAAAGTAAAGGGAAAATAGTGAGAAAAACTTCAAAATACATTACAAGTAATTTATTCTACATAACATGGGAATATACACTACTAAATACTTACTCCTTATGTCAGTATGTCAAAAGACTTTTTCAAAGTTAAAATGTTGAGCCAAGTAAGTGCCAACTTTGTATCTACTTTGGTGACCATAAAATGAATGGGCCACTTTCTCCAGCAGAAGCCTATTAGACCAGTTTGTTACTACTTTACCCAGCTACAACCAACCTTTGTTATTGGACACAAACCAAACAGACCTATTCATGGTTTGAGCATCAATTTATTTTATATCAGGTAACAATTTGCTGAAAGATTTTTCTTAGTACCCAATATCATTAAGAGAAAAATGATCCTCTGGCTAAAATCTGAAGTCCATGCTTAAATTCATCATCTATGTTTTCGTATACCATGAAATTTTGGGGATTCCTAAAAGAACTATGGCAACCATCACCTACAGAGAAGAAAATGGATTCTCAAGTCGGTATTCAGTAGTAAAGAAGGATATTTTCTATGTCCTGCAGTTTTTTTCTCGCTTTGGGGGAGCTTAAAACATTGAACATTCACAATTTTCACATTACCAAATAGATTCCGTTCAGACCTTTCTTTCCATTTTGCTGACCTTGTAGTCTTTGTATAAATAAGTATTTATATCTTTGTATAAATAAATAGCCTTTAATTAAAACCACCTTAATAAAAATTATTGCAAAGAAAATTTACACATATTTGAGCTTTCACTGGATTTTATTCAAATTGATATGCAACTTAAATCATTCATCATCTTAAATGATATCTATGGAAAGAAACAGATGTGTGTGGGAAGCTTCCAAGAAAAAAGAGAAAAGATTTATTTATATGCTTGTGCATATCATAGCTCATCTATGAGTGCATTGCTTCACAATGGCTTCAGCTCTCACAAATCTATCCTAAATTTTGGATGAAAAGAGCAAAATTTTTATGTATCCATTATACGTTGCATTTTCACTCCACGGTTTAGAACATAATTTGATATATATTATCTGATTGGATAATCTCAAAACCCTATGAAGTAATTTTGTCCTGATAGGATTTTGGATAGCATTTCTTAACAGAACCAATTCTCAAAGGCTTCCTGGTTATAAAGCAGAAATGCCAGCATTCAGTCCCAAATATTCTGATTCTAAGATGCTTTCCTCCTCCACGCTCTGCTGCTGCTGTAACCCAGAATGCAGCTGCTTCAAATAAACTTAATCAACTTGACATTAAAAATAAAAGTTTCTGGCAGAGACACAAAAGAAATCCTGATCATATTATCTAATAATGCAACTAGGATTATTACTAAGTGCTGAATAACTCTAAAGATTAATTTTTATTGGAACAAATGTGCGTCCCTACTTGTTCCAGCCCTACCTATCAGCAAACAATAATCAATACCCCCTACCTGAAGCCTCACAACATGCTTAGAAAACTTTAACCAGAAGTAATATATATGCACAGAGATAGTCTTCCAGAATCCTTGGGAATCAGGAAGACTTATAATTATGTTTTTTCTAAGCCCAATATCCCATTTCTTGCTTGAGGAAAATATTTTTTAGGAGTAATTGTTTCAACATACCTTTAGTAAGTGCCTAAATGCCAGTATTCCCAATAGGTATGTATATATAATACTAAATTAAATACTAAATTAGACCGAGTGTGATGGTTCATGCCTATAGTCCTAGCATTCCAGGAAGCCAAAGCAGAAGCATCTTTTAAGCTCAGGAGTTGGAGACCAGCCTGAGAAAGAATGAGACTCCTATCTCTACTAAAAATAGAAAAATTAGCTGGGCACTGTGGCGGACACCAGTAGTGGGACCAGTAGTCCCAGATACTCAGGATGCTGAGACAGGAGGATCACTTAAGCCCAGGAAGATAAGGTTGTTCTGAGCTAGGCTGACTCCACAGCACTCTAGCCTAAGCAACAGAGTGAGACTCTACTAAAAAAAAAAAAAAAAGAATACTAAATTAAAAAACACAATTGCTACCTTTTAGGAACCTTAAAATGCAGTAAAGTGAATATAATAAAAAATTAATACATAGATAGTTGAATAGATGAATAGGTGGACAAAGACTAAATAGAAAGTAAATAATGATGAAAATTAAGTCATATGGGATAATGTGGAGATTTATTTCAATGGTCAGAAAATTTGCTTAATGAAATATACATTTGAATTCAAAAAGACTAGCTATGTGAGAGATTGAGGTGAGGTTATTGTTTTGCTCAGACACATACACACACACACACACAAACATACATAGAAAGGAACTGTGATAGGAAATCTGTGGTATGTAAAACTATCTCCAGTTAATGCAGCGTGACCAGAACACGGCAGGTGGGCGGGTCCCGCACGTTACAGTAAGGCCGTGGCAGGAAGCTCAGGCGAACATGAGCTGATGTGTGTCAATGCTGAGTTCAGCCCTTATTGTTAGCAGAGCATGAACAGAGGCTTAACGACAAGGGCTCAGTTGTCTGGGAAGAAGATGATGTAAGAATGTGAGGAAGGGTGTGGATTTGTGATGAATTTTGAAGGTAGAAACAGAATAACATGGTTTGAAGACGATACGAGGGAAGGAGAAGAGAGAGTAAGGCAATGAACCTGTGTTTGGCTTTGGCAACTGACTAGCTGCCATGCCGTTCACTGTTATTCGCCATTAGACAGTAGAGAACATCCATTGTTTGTAAGGTTGTAGGTAGGAGGGGAAAAGAAAAGGAAGGAGAGAGGAGAAAAGAAGTGAGGCAATCAACAAGCAAGGTAAGAAACAGGAAGACTGGTGATGGAAGGACAGAGGGAAATGCCAGAAGAATCTGGTCCCTAAAAAGCAAGAGGTGTGGGATCCGGGCCCGTATGGAGATTTCAGTCTCTCCATTACCTTGTGATCATGGGGAAAAGACAAAGAAATTGTAATATGTAGCTTAGTGGATTTGGTTTCAAGAAAATAAAAGTGTTCTCCACTTGATGGCTTCTATTTTCTCAAAAAGTTGAAAACTATCTCCTATACTCAGAGAGCAGACTGGAATAATTATAGGAAAATTGATGAAAAGAAAGGTATGTAGTATGTCGAATTAAAGCACGTAGTAACAATCTTCTGAAAAAATAAAAAACTATTACTTGACAATGTTGAATGTCTATTTGAATTTTACTTAACTTGTGTTTTAATTAAAACCAGTCCCTAATGCTGTATGATCTTTTCTATCATCAGAGAACGTTGTGATCAGGATCGGGTTGAACTTTGAGGTACATCTATTTGGTCTAATTAGCTATTCCTCGGTCTCAATCATTTCAGGAAGGCTCAACAGCTCTCTGGCTTCTTTAAAATAAAATAAATAAAATGTGTAATAATGCATAATGGAATTACCAATTCATCCAACAACTTACATCTTATAATCATTCAATACTTTTTCATTTTGTAATTTGCATATAAAGTCTATATAGTATGTTATTCATTCTTGTAGTAAAAAGGGAAAAGATTGTTTTATGTAGGATACTCTTTAAAGACTATTTATCTGTGTCTTTTAGTTGAACAGTTTAATGGTCTAAACCAGCGGTTCTCAACTTGGTGGGTCGCTACTGCTTTTTAACAATGAAAATACATTGCGGCATTAGGAAGGTTGAGAACCACTAGAAAACGATTTATTCTACTTTAAATGTTTAGTTACTCTGTCCTATCTTTTCCTTTTTTATTACTTTAATCCAATTTCATGATTCCTTTAACTCTTACCTAAAACACTGCTTTTTCAGAATAGCCTCCAAATCTGAAAGCAAAAAAAAGTTTACCTTTCCTTGAACTACGTATCAATTACAAGTCAGCAGGTGATTCTGATGGAAACTCTAGCACCAATCTTGTGAATGTTATCTACCAAAATACCCTTATTTTTAGTTTTTATTCCTCAAATTTGGCATAGATGGGCTTGGAGAGGGTCAGTGAAAATGTAGAACCAAAGTTAAGAGCATCATTTCTGCTCCCCTAGAGCAAAGGGGCTTGAGTGATCCAGAGAGATCCCTTAGAGGAAAAATTCCAAAGGAATTCTGTCCATCAAGACTTAGTGTCTTTGTTTTGTTTGTAGATGTTTTGCTCTACTTCCAGATCATAAATGACCTGGTCTTTTGACCAAGAGCACATTCTTCTCAGATCTGTGCGAACCCGTATGATGAGAGAATATCCTTAATTAATCCTGTAGGTCCTTCAGATGAAGTACAAACTTGACATATATCTAGAAAGGTATTTTTCAATATGGAGTACACCACAGCAGTAATCCCAATAGATTAATATCAAGGCAGAACAACTCTAGGAAATACCAGTGTGTTCCTGATTATTCTCAAACTAGGTAGAAGAATATTTCTTTATTCAGTTACATATCGATGAAATAGTATTTCAATTGACTTATATTAAATTCCTTTTCAGATCTTAAATGATATTCCTTATGTGCTATAGAAAATAGTTTATAAATCTCTTTTTTTCAAGGAAAATTAAAATTTGAATATCCTAAGGAATCATATAAGCAGCTATGTCAGACCAGCCTGATGATACATTTGGTGAGGGGGAGGAAGAAATTAATGCACAACAGATTTCATACTTTGTTTCAAGAAGATAGCCTTAAAATGCATGGCTTAAGAAAAATATATTTTCATTTACTCACAATATGTTTGAAAATCATTATTCTGAATATATACAACACATTTTTACAGAGTTTGATGCAATTGCGTTTTTATAACCATTTGCCTTTCGGTCCTGGAAATAAACGTACAATACAAAGAGTGCTTTTGCATCTGTTCTTCTACATGATACTATAATAAGAATCTGCAAAGAAATATTCACATTTTAATTTCCTTTAGTTTGAAATGTAGCCAGATTAGTAAAGTAACATGCTAAGAAAAAAATACTTCTGCATAGATAACTAGGAATGAGATCAGAAGAATGGAGAAGCAAGTATTCAATGTACTTAATACTGATACAAAACCAATAGATAAACAACTACAATCCTACAGCCACATGAGAGAAAAACACAATCACATTCAAGTGGAGGGGAGGAAGGACGGGGGGAGGAGTGAAGGGGAAGGATTGACAAGCTCTCACCAAATAGACACCCCTGGGCGAGGGACAGGACTGCAGCTTGAACGTGGCCTAACAAACACAAACAATGTAACCTAATTGTTTGTACCCTTGGACCCTCACGTTAATCCGAAATAAAAACAATCTATCCCCTTGAAGGCCAGATAATTCTTAATATAAGTTATAAACCAAACAATTTGTTCCAATTTTTACCAAGATCTTTTCTATATAGAAACATTCATCTTTATAGAAGAATATAATTCTATGTTTAATGGTTAAAAGCAATAAAAAATGGTAATTTCAGGGGATATGATTTGCAAGTATTGTGAATATGGCTTACTTTCTGTTATTTCTTTTGTTTTCAGTAAGAACAAATTTATACTAAATATAAAATTGAGCAGAATTCTCTTTTAATTCATAGATTAATATTTATGAGAATATTTTAATTAAATTGTTATGCTAAAAATTATCCTACAACACTGACAGAATTTTCATTGAATTTGCGATCAAAGATCAATTTGGGGTCCTAGATAATTCATTATGCCATTTTAAGTGAACACTGACAGAATTTTCATTGATTTTGCGATCAGAGACCAATTTTGGGTCCCAGTAATTCATTATGCCATTTTAAGTGAGATTATGATTCCTTCCATTAGAAGGTGAAGTTCTCTGTAACTTTTCACTAATCCTATTCCCAATACGGTGAAAGGTAGCATGGGCTTTCATTCTGCTCAGGTGAAAATCTCATCCATCGGAAAACTTGGTTCTGTAAATGTCATATGATTTTTTATAAAATTCTTTGTTATGATAAGAATAAAAATGGCACATTAATAATTAAACTTCCTTAAGTAATGTCTAACCCAAACTCAGTTGGAACTTATAACAAGAAGATTCACTATCAAACTCAGTAATTTATTACAAAAGTCATTTTTTATATATTCTTGGAGTTACAGATAACATATATCCATACCTCTATACAACAAAAATTTTCATATATGTATATTTAATGTATATTAAAATAGCAAACCCTATGTTATTACCTATCTAGAGGAATGATTCTGAGCTTCACCACAAAATACCCAGGAAAGGATTTCCAAAGCACATTTGAAATTATACAATGTTTATTAAAAAAAATGGAAGCAATTTTATAAATGATTTTCAGGGATGAGATGTGTATAATTAGGATACCTTGAAATTAAGTTTCAAATAAATAAACTGACTTTTCCAAAATTGCAAGAATATACACACATACACACACACAAATATATAGGTGCCATACAGAACATTGTTGCATACTACATTTTCTGATCATCCATTCTAATTATACACTTTAACAACTCTTTCAAGCTTTAAAAACTGGTGAAGGCAGAGTGAAGTTAGATTTTTCTCTGGACTCAGAGACCTAAGAAAAAAATACCTAATGATAAAGTAACAATTAGAAATCATTTACAACTGAAAAAGTTCTCTTGAATAATTTTATTTGATTGCCTTTATCAGAGACTTGGATATAGCAGTTTATCATGCTTTACTAATAGAGCTAAAAGTCAATATACAAAGTGGAAAATTATTTGAAAAATTGAGCTTTGAATATTAAAGTTTAGGGCCAAGGTCAAAAGCTGATATGTTTTAGTGCTTTCTCTATGATTCAAATAAAAGTATCACTACGTGGCATCACATCTTTCAAATAGCAGATACTAGCATGGCATATCCAGTTACAGCAAATATGTCCCTGATCAATACCATGTTTGAAATAGATTTCTAGGTGGTAGCTAAATGTTCTCAACAACCTCTACCTCCTTTGGGTTACTCAATGACATCATTTCTTGACATAAACAGATTTGGAGTAAGTTTGAGTTTTGAGGTTAGTCTTTGACATTTTGAAATGACAAATTCTGTATTTGTGTCTCCCAGTGGAAATTGAATATTTAACAGATTAAACATTAGCAGAAGGAACTTAGTAATTGAATCCCAAACTGTATTTCAGGCCAAAGTGGTGATTAATTTCTGGAGGAATTTTCACTGAATTTCTGCTTCTTGCTTGGTGCTGCTGTGATGTGACACACAAAATATTAGCATTGGCATGGATAGCATTAGATAAAAATGTGTGTGTGATCTTTGGCATGCAAAACCTCACTGAGATATTTACAATATGCCTAAAGCGGGTTAAGATGGTGAAGGAAGAACAGAACATGAAATAAATTTTAATAAATGAATGGTTTTTAAATGGAAAGCTATAAAGTAAATCTATAAATATCACAATCATTCTCATCCTTTGTCCAAATTTAGAATATAAATATGTGTTGCTACTGTGTTTATGAAGTAGGGAACATTTCACATGTGAACACTATAATCTTTCTTAGGAGAAAATATTTAACTGATAACATAGAAGTAAACCACGAAGTGAGACAGCAACACCAAAGATAATGTACAAAAGGAAGTCAATTGCAGTTTTAGGATGTATAGCAAGGGTTTCATTCTTTTCTTATGTAAAATTAGACATGTAAAGGAAGGGAAATACCAAGTTCCAAACTTTTTCGTTTAATTTAGCATCTGGTTGAAGTTGTTGCAGCTTAAGCGTTTAAAGATGGCTAACATGTTTTAAGAGAGAAAAAGAAACAGCTCACTTGCAGTGAAACACAGCTCAAAAACTGAAAGTCATCTAGTATCTAGTTTTGGTAACGTCTTTATCACTAACCTCAACACAAATTTAAGTTGAAAGTTTTAACCCCAATAAGGCACAAGCCTGAATCTTGTGCTGCTTTTGTGACCTGTATTCTTGTTCTAGTCTGTATTGTTAGCTTAGGAGAATGACTCTGTGTAGCACCCCAAAATGAAAAGGTACATTTGAGCGTGGTACAGGGTAGTAAGAAGAGCAAAGAAAATCACTTACAGCAATCACTTCCACTACTGCCTCGCCAGGTGACCTTGGGGAAGTCAACTTGATCTTGTGTATCCTTTTTCCTTTTTTCAATAAAAGAAAGGTGATGTTTCTATTCCAGCATACTTCAAATAGTCCTTAAGGAATCAAATAATCTAGAGAGTATGAAACACCTCTATAAAATAAAAGTTATTTGATAAAAGAAAGGTATTATCCTATGCTAGACTAACAAAACTTGAATCAGAATGTGAGGGGGCTATCAAATGGATTGGTGCAAACCAGGGCTCTGCTGGGCTGGCCACAAGAGTGGCAGTTTCAGTTTACATGATTATTTCAAGACCTGCTAATTTACTCCATTATTGCCCCAGAGAGTCAACTTCAATTTGTACTGTTACATTCCACATGATATTTTTAGCAAGTGAGAAGGCCTTTAAGAATTTTTACCCTGAAAGTTGATAAATTCCTTCTTTCTATGTCATATACTACATTTAATAGAAATCAATTCTAAGCAAAAAAAAAAAAATCAAGTTTATACCATTTACCAAAATTCTTAGACTAACCATTTTAAAATATCCTTAAATAGATACAATTTAGTTCACCTCACCTTTAGCATTTCTTGTTAGTGGATTATTTCCCCCAGGAATACTACAAAAGGATTACAAGTTCAAGTTTACTTTCTGGAATCTGACAGAGTTAGTATATTTCACATACTATACTTTAGAATTTGTAATTTGTGAATATGTATCCTATTTGTCAAAAGATACGTTATGCCTAC
This sequence comes from Perodicticus potto, assembly GCA_963574655.1. Lineage (NCBI taxonomy): Eukaryota > Metazoa > Chordata > Mammalia > Primates > Lorisidae > Perodicticus > Perodicticus potto. Next base: position 83,578 of record CAUYRH010005413.1, read on the forward strand.
AAAGTTATGACTGTGTTTAGATAATTTAAATGATTTTACCAAAATTACCGAGTATCAAGTATCAAGCTTCAAATTACAATCTCGAGATTTGGAAATGACTGAGATACATTTAATAGTTTAGGCCAGATGTAATGGCTCATACCTGTAATCCTGGCACTTTGGGAGGCCATGGTAGGAGGAAGGCGTGAGGTCAGAGATTCGGGAGCAGCCAGAGAAAGAGAAAGACTCCGTATCTACCAAAAAAAAAAAAAAAAAAAAATGCAGATGTGGTGGCTTACGCCTTAAGTCCTAGCTCCTCAGGAAGCTGAAACAGGAGGATGCCTTGAGCCTATGAGTTTGTGATTGCAGTGAGCTGCGATGATGCCATCGTCCTCTAGTCCAGGGAAAGGAGAGAGCTGTGTCTCAAAAATAAGTAAATAAATAACTTGGAAGCTCATCAGCCATTATAGTGCAATAGTAAAGGTATCTCTTGCATTCTTGCATCAGAATAATCCAGAACGCTTCTGAAAAGTGAGACATCTTCATTTCTTCTTTTAAAAGTTAGGAAACTGACACCTGCCTTACCAGTCATCAAATATCTTGATGACAGAATTTAAGTGAATTCAGAAATTAAGTGTGAGGATAAGATGCTAGTATCACTTTCTTAGTTTTTACTGTTTTACCAGTTTTATTAGTGAAAATTGTATCACAATAGTTGATAAAACATTATTAACATTGTTTTTCTTTTGAGACAGGATCTTGCCCTATCACCTTGGCTAGAGTGCCATGGCGTCATGATAGCTCACAGCAACCTCACACTTCTTAGATGTAACCAATCCTCTTGGGTAAGCTTCCCAAGTAGCTCGGGCTGGCAGCATGTACCACCTGGCCTGGCCAGTTTTCCTATTTTGAGTTGAGATGGGAGGAGTCTCACTCTTGCTCAGGCTGGTCTCTCCATTCCCTTGGCCTCCCAGAGTGCTAGGATTTAGTCAAGAGCCACCATGCCGAGCTTAATAAAATGTTAATAACATTCTTATTTTTCCTGGTTTCTCATTTATTGAGTATCCACCCCTTTCCATCACATGGCATACAAAGTTTATTAATACTAACCTATAACTAGTGTTCAGTGGTTTTAATCAACTTGATTAACATGGTCAGGCTGTTTCCATTAATTATGCCCTCAAGCCCTGCCTACTAAAACTGCGTAAGTATGTGTGGTTGGTAATGAGCATATGTGCCATGTGTCTGCAGGCTGGGAGAAAGGGGTGACTCTTCCTAGTCAGAACCAAGGTGAAGGAGACTCAGAAATACTGCTTGGCCTTCACACTAAGTTCCAAAAGAAAATTCAGAAAGTCATTATTTAAATGTGTCCCTGGAAGAATTCCTGTTCCTAAAGTTTCATTATTACTATGATTCATGAAGTGAAAAGGAAAAAAGCATTAGAATGGGAATTGTGTATAGAATTTGGTACTCAGGAGTTTTTGCTTAATGTAGATTACTAGTATATCAGAAGATGCTTGCTTTATTTTAATTTCTACCAAGCATTCCAAAACCTGAAAGAGCCCTTAGGTTAAACTGTATACCTCCCTTACATTCCACATGAATAGCTCTTGCTAAGGTGGTGATACAGACTCGTCCTAACCCAGGTTTGAGGCAGATGTTACCTCCCTTATGGGGAAGTCATTCTCTTAATGCACTTCTTCCTGTTGTCAGAGGAAGGGGAGGGGCAGGCTGACAGATGACTACTATTTGACATTCTGCAGCTTTGAGTCTGACTACTGAAATCTCCCTTTATATATTATCACCATAAAATATTCTGCGTTCGTGTGTGAACATCTGTATACATATACTTCCAGAGCAATAATTTGTTTTTAATGAATAATGAGAAATCATGATGACAATAAGGAAGAATTTTGTTTTGCCTATATAAATACTAATTTATTCACAACCCAAGAAGATTGACTAATGCAGCCAATACATGTTCATTCAGAAAGTTACTTAGGTCAGCAGTATAATCACCTCAAAGAACAGTGCCATTTTACCTTAAGGCTAACAGCATGTGACATATGGAACTTAGTGGAGACACAAGAGAAACTTGCTTTTTCATCCTGGCTTTATAAGGGTGATAGATGCACAAATACAAGCAGATTGCTTCCTTACTTTGATATTTGAGAGAAGTATTAGTATTTCCCAACCAATGTGGAGAGTTTTTTCTTTTTTCAATTTCTATTCAAAAGAATATATTGAAAGTCTATTTGTGTAACATGTACTAATCATTGTTTTAGGTTGTGCATGTCACTTGACTATCATTTGATTATGAAGCATGTGTATAATCTTTATAGGGTCCATTTGCAGATGAAGAAACTGAAGTACATTTACTTACTGATTCAGAAAATATATGTAAAGTTACTAGAGTATGTGAGTCACAGCTCTGAGCACAGGGGAGTGCTGTGTAGAACACTTAGTTTTGTAACCTTTGCTTCCTAATGGGAAAAGCTTAAATGCAGTAAGGGGAGTTCAGCTAGGAAGGGAGACTTCCTGAGGTTACACAGTTAATTAGAGAACTGGAATTTCAGATTCTTCTTTCTCCTAGTTCATTGCTATTTTCATAACATGTTGCTATAGTTTGTGGGTCAGGAAAGTTGTATGCCTCTCCTAATTTCACATGTTTACTGGACCAAATATTACCTGTGTTGGTTTATTTCTTGTCTATGTTATCCATTTGTGCTATAGCAATCATCTTAATAGTCTGTGGGGCAGGTGCAGTGGCTGACACCTGTAATCCTAGTTTTCTGGAAGGCCAAGGTAGGAGGATCCCTTGAGCTCAAGAGCTGGAGACGAGCCTAAATAAGAGCAAGACCCCATCTCTACCAAAAACAGAAAAAGTAGCCAGGCATTGTGGCAGGCACCTATATTCCCAGCAACTCAGGAAGTTGAGGCATGAGGATCACTTGAGCCCAAGAGTTTGAGGTTGCTGTGAGCTGTGATGATACCACACCACTTAACCCCAAAGAGACAGAGCGAGACTCTGTTTCAAAAAAAAATTCTTATTGTGTGTTTGTGCAAGTATTTCCTTTATATAGGAGAATAGAAATATTAATCAAGGATTGGAGAAAGTAAGAGACTGAGAAATAGCAAAATATATTTCAAACTAAATGATTAATACAAATAAAAAAAACTGAGAGACATACTCATAGTTTTGTGTTATGCGAAGTAGTCGGTAGGGTTAAAGTGAGCAGACAGCAAGTGTATATATATATGTGTGTGTGTGTGTGTGTGTGTGTGTGTGTGTGTGTGTGTGTGTATGTATGTATATGAAAAAAATCACTATTTCTTACCTCAGAGATAATGGTTTCATACTCTCTGATAGGTATAGTTAAATGGTCAGTTTTTTCGAGAATAATCCATTTCATATTCATTGCAAACATTGCTGTTCTGAGCATATATTAGAATGATTTCCTAAAAATAGATGCCAATAGAGTCAAGGAAAACATATAAAGAAAATAAATAAACAAAGCAAGAAGTCACCCCAGAGCTTTCTTGCCAGGTGGATGAGTATGCCTCAGATGACACACTAGAAAATTGAATTGCAGGGGGGTTAAAACACAGTGCAGCCCCGACCACATAATGAGACAAGTGGCAGTTCTGGAATTTCTGTAGTCACACTCTGCTTTAATCACCTAAAAAAAATCCATATGGCTTACACATGTGAATTATTCAGTGGTGTTCAGAATGTTCATCATTATAGAAGAATGGAGAAGCTCCCAATCTTCAAAGGGGGTCAAATGCATACCCCCCTTTGCCCTTTCTATTTTTCCCCTTCTTCATTATTATTTAGCACTTGCAAGAATTTCACGTCTTAGGAAAAGATGCAGCCCCAAGACTAACCTCCATTTTGCCTTTTGTTTTCCCAGTGCCTGTAATGTTTAGTGTTGTCTGATCTTTCCTTGTTCTGATCTGCGAAGAATTTCTGAAGGCCGCCTTAAACTAAAAGAACCTACATAGGTCTCCAATGATTTCTTCACCAACCCAAAATAGCCACAAGACTAGCAAGTCACGGAGGAATTATAGCCCGTTCACACATCGCCAAGGCCATTGTTGTTAAAATGTTGAGAGATGAATTAAAATACTTTCTGAGTATCTTAAAAAGTAAAATGACTTCTTGTGAAAGCATGGAATAGGCTCTCGTTCATTCCCCAGGATGTTTACTTTAAGATGCCCTTTTAATGCCCAAGCTTGAGAGCTTTCCTTGGGGTCATCTAGTGGTGCAGCTGGACTCTGTTAGCAACAATGTTACCATATAAATATCTTCCTAGCTTTGGCTGTGAACTTTCACAGTAATGTAGATTATTAAAGTATTAGGAAATTTAATCAAGCAATTTCTTTTTGGCCTACCCTGCTAATAATTGATTTGTATTGAATTAAATGGCTATTTTAGTGCCTCTGACATACAATCAAACACTGTGCATATTTATACACAGTATATAACCCCATTAATGTATCTTTCAGTTAAAAAAGTTTACAGTACCCAAGCATAATGGTTCACACCTGTACTCCAGGCCCCTCTGGAGGCCAAAGTGGGTGGACTGCTTGAGCTCAAGAGTTCTGAGACCAGACTGAGCAAGAGTGAGATCTTGTCTCTACTAAAAATAGAAAAATTAGCCAAGCATGGGGGCAGGAGTCTGCTAGCTACTCAGAGACTGAGGCAAGAGGATTGCCGGATCCCAAAATTTGAGGTTTCTATGAACTCCGATGAGGCCATAGCACCCCAGCAGGGGACAGAGTGAGGGTCTTGAAGTGCTCTTACATAAGGCAGGTAGAACTGGTAAAGTCAGGTAAGTCTTGTAGGCCAGTTTCCACGGTCCAACAGGTTTGAGAGAATACTCATACAATTTAATGTAAAACATCTTCCTGGGGAGCAAGTGTGAAAAACAGTGGACTAATGAGATGCTTCTGTGTGTACGTGACCGTGCCCTTCCGTGCAGGGTGTATGTGTGATTTATAAGCTGGTGATAGCAGTCCTAAATAAGACAGCCATATTGGGCTATTTTTATGATAGAAATAGAATCATATGTAATCTGGATACGAATTTTTTTCTTCCATGCATTGACTTAACATAATGCTTAGTACCTAATGTTCACTGAATAAATGCTACTTCCTCATATAATCGTTGTTACGTGCTGCCTTAGTTTTCTGGGGCTGCCATAACAAATTACCACAGACCGAGTCATTTAAACATTTGTGGAGTCTCAGCATCTAAAATCAAGGTATTGGCAGGGCCATGCTCCCCCCAAAGGCTCTGGGAAAGAATCCACTCTTGCCTTCCTAACTTCTTGACACTCTTTGGCTTTCTTGGTGTATGATAGTGTAAGTCCAACCTGTGTTTCCATTTTCACGTGAATTTCTTCCCTTTGTATGTTCAATTTTCCCCATTCACAGAAGGACAGCAGTCATAAATATACCAATCCTAAGTCATTATGCCCTCATCCATCTTAACTGGATTACATCTGTAACTCCTTATTTCCAAATAAGGTCCCATTCACCAGTTCCTGATTGATATGAATTCTATGTGGTTATTTTTCAACCCAGTACGTGTACTAAGTTGTATAATTATTTAATATTTAATTATTTCAATAGTAGAACCATACATTAATGAAATATGTGTTAATCAATGGCTACAATGTGTCCCAGAAACAAAGCATCAAAGTGTGCAATGGAAGTCACCCAGTTCTCCACAACCAAAAAAATTTCATCAGTCCAAATCGATAGTTAAAACAATGTTGCTAACCTTTTGATTGTTGATTATGAATTTCTACCAACTGGACAAACAGTTAACCAAGTTTACCATTTGGAAGTACTGAAAGTCTATGTAAAAATGTTAGGCAGAAAGCAACCTGAACATTTTGCTCACAACTCAAGATACTTGCACCTTGACAATGCACCAGCCCCCAGGCAGAAGTTTTTAGTCAATAAACAAATAAGTACATTGGAACACCCTTTCTACTCACCTGTTCTGGCCCCCGATGTCAATGGGGGCCTGATGATAAAGGAAATATTGAAAGGAAGGTATTGTGAGGACATTCAGGACATCAAGGACAACTCTGATGACCATCCTGAGAAAGAGCTCCAAAATTGCTTGGGAAGATGGCGTACTGGTGCACCACCTCCCAAGGGAGGCACCTCCAAGGTGATGATAGTGACATTTTGCGGTGTGGTACATATGCACTTTTTCTAGGATAAACTCCCTAACTTAATTGTCAGATCTCACATTTCCAAAGATGCTACTTGTTCGTGCAAACAAACAAGACAATGCAGAAGTAAGAAACAGCAGTTCAAAACTGCCCACTTACAGACTTTCTATTGTTACTCTCTTAAGATAGTAAGCAAGCATGGACAGTCAGATGTGTTGCTTTTTCGATTTTCTATATGATTGCTAAACCACCTAAATATATTTTGTTTTTTCCAATAAGGTCACTATATACATATGGTTTTCCAAATCACTTTTTCACACCTGTATTAGAAATGGCCCTTCCAACTGGCACAAATAAGTCTCATTCATTTCCTTTTTGATGGCTACAAAGTATTCCATAGGGTTTATATATTGTAATTTATTAACTTTTTAGTCTAATGAATGAAACAAGTTAATGAATATTTATTTTATCTTTTTAAAATTTTCTTTCACCAATACTATTGTGATACAAAAGGTATTACTATATAGATTATTTTGTAAGACATTCTTTAATCATGAAATACAAACATGCGCATTATAAATTTTTATAGTTACTAAACAGTAACTTACATTGAAACTAGAAATGTCTGAATGTTTTTGGCAACTTCTAAGAATCAGTTTCACCGTTATAGAGTTTTTGGTAACTACTAAAATCAGCTTTTTTTTTTTTGGAGAGACAGAGTCTTACTTTATCACCCTCGGTAGAGTGCCGTGTCGTCACATAGCTCATAGTAGCCTCTGACTCCTGGGCAATCAGCTTTATCTTTACATGATTAAGAATGTACAGAACGTTGGGGCAGCACCTGTGGCTCAGTGGGAAGGGCTCCGGCCCCATATACTGAGAGTGGAGGGTTCAAACCCGGCCCTGGCCAAACTACAACAAAAATATATCCGGGTTTTGTGGCAGGTGCCTGTGGTCTCAGCTACTCGGGAGGCTGAGGCAAGAAAATTACCTAAGCCCAGGAGTTCGAGGTTGCTGGGAGCTGTGATGCCATGGCGTTCTACTGAGGGCAATAAAGTGGACTCTGTCTCTTAAAAAAAAAAAAAAAAAGGTACAAAGAGTTATTTTGGCATTGCCAAAGGGTTCTCAGTTGTACTTTGGAATATTTATGTAATTTTGCAACATGGCTAATTTGACTAATACACAACTATTTTAATGTCTAATGTCTTCATTTTTTAAAATACATTTATTTACCTGAACAATACAATTAGGAAATCCTGAATAGAAAACACGGTTACATTGTGAATTCCTTAAAAGCAGCAGCCATTTTTGTGTCCCTATCTCCTCTACTTAATATAGCGATCATTTACATTGAAAGCTCAAAAAATATTTGGAGAGGCCATTGATATTTCTGTTTATGTTTTCTTATGTGCTGTCACTCAATCTTCAGTCCACATCACCCAGCCTCTTACCTGCCACAGCACTGAAAAAGTTCTTTTCAAAGGCTCCACCAACTCTCACACCAAAAACCAGTGGTTCCTTTCTGGCCTGCTCTTACTTGAATGTTATGCTTTCAAAAACCTACCACACAATCCTTCTTAAACATTCTGTTATCTTTGCTTCTTAGCTTTCTCCATATCTGCCTAATTTACAAGTTATTTCTTCTTGAAGTTAGTAATAAGTCACTTTTTTTGTATGCAAACTCTGTGTGTTCCTCAGACCTGCACTGTGTCTGATCCTTTCTCCTGCACTGTTCCCCGAATACATCCAAGCTCACAGAATTAAACGCAGCTATTATTTATGCTCCTGGCACTCAAACCTATATTTCTTCTTGAGGGCGGCCCTCTTCTCAGCTTCAAACTTGCATTCTATATTATCAGAAAGTTGCATTTAGTCATGTAAAAGAGAATTAAGCGAGATTGGCTTAAACAATACAGGAGTTGAGAGTTTTCCCTATTGGATCTAGTTACCAGGCGTACACCGTGGAGCAGTGCACAGAGCCGAAATCCTTAGGTAACTTCTCTTGCATTTTTCCTTACAATTCGACACAGAGCCATTGTTGGCGACGGAGCATAGCATGCAAATGGCAGACTGAGTGAAAGGAAGCATGGTAGGTGAGGTGGCCACATAGGTTATTGTCCAAATCGTTAAGTTTTGGAAGCAAAAAAACCCCGGAGACATTCATAATTAAGTCCGAAATCGGGCACATACTCTATTCTTCTCAGACAAGTCAAGAAATATAGTTCCCCTGCTGCTATAAAACAGATCAAGTACCATCTGTCACCCACTTTTTAAAGGGCTTTCTCAAAATGCCCACCCAGCAGCTTTAAGATATAATTCATTGGTCTAAATTGTATCCAGTGCACACCTCTCACTTGAAGAGCAGTGACAGTTGTTTGTTTAATTGGATACATTCTTTAAAAGTTGCATAAGTTCCAACCACAGTAAAATTAAGAGTTCCTACAGGAAACAAAGTAAAAGAAGACTGGATACAGGTATTTTCTTAAAGTGCTTTATATAAATGTAAACACAATTTCTGGACCACAGTGTCTCTTGAGAGTATGAAATGGTACATGTTTAACATGAAACTCTTTCTCTTCCTCTTTCTTCCAAAACTTCCCCTCTGCCCTTTAAAACCTTATATCCCCAGTAAACAGAAAAGAATATTATATATCCAATTATGCAAGCTAGGAATCTGGGAATCACCTATGATTCTATCAATCCCCACACCCAGTTCCTCATTAAAACCCATTTATCTCCGAAATACTGTTGAAATTTGAGGTTTTATTTCACTCTGGTTGCCAGCTCCTTAGAGCAAACCACCCTGGTCTCTTTGCTTGAATCACTGAAACAAAAGCTGAATCGGCCTCGCAGCTTCCACGCCCGCGCCCCCGGGCACTGCTGCCCGGCCTCACGCGGCAGCAAAGGGGATCTTTACGTGTATATTGGGTCACAGCTTTTCTCTTTTTAAAACCTGTCAGTGACGTTTTGTCTGACTTAGAATAAAATCTAAACTTCATACCTCATGTCTGCTTACTCAAAGCATTATTCTATCATTCTTTCTATCAGTCCTTCGCTTTTTCCACGTTTCTAACAGAAATGCCATTATTGTTCTATTGTCTTTTTTTGTCTGTCTTCCCTTCTGCAAGTGTGTCTCTATTAAGCATAAACGCTGTCATCTTTACCCTTGTACCTTATGCTTCCCCCATGTGTCCAGCACACAGTGGGCATCCAATAAATATTTGTTACATGAATAAATAAATCTACTAGCCATCATAAATGCAGACAAAAGATCGCTTATCTCATAATAGAATTGAGAGTGGCTAGAAAATCTTTCCTTCTTACTAGAAAAATAAAGCGGGAAGCTGAGGGAATAGCTTTTTTCCCCCAAATCTAATCAAAATTCCCTCACAACTGCTTCTTTAACAACTCGAGTAAATCACAGCATTCTCTTTTTTCTTTAAACATTAGGAGAACATCATTAATGTTTAATATTTGAGCACAGGCCAAGGTTTCTGTTTGTAAGTCTCAGGGGGAAAGAATTTTGATAATTGAATGATTTCCGGCAGGGAAGCACATTCCCAAATCCACATGCACTCATGTCTGTCTCAGTCTCTGCTGCCAAGACGCTTATTTATTCTGTGTCTGGGGCTTTCCAGTTTAAATAAGTCCTTCTGTCTCTTTACTGAGTCCACTTGTGTTTGGTGTCCAGATTATTTTCTCATTGATTCGTATGACTCGAGGAGTGTATCTTGAAGCTCACAGAAGTTTTGAGGTAGCTGTGAGCCTTGTAGCAGAGTATTAAACAATTTTTTTTGTTGCAGACCGCAAGTTGAAATAAGAGTTTCATCTATTTATGATCAGCAGCTGAAAGGCTTCTGTTGTCAACAAAGCTCATAATAGCAAAGCAAGTTGGGGAGATTCTGTGATTGCTTTTCCCTCTCTGCCTTAAAAAATGTTTAATTGTTTGTGTTCCTTAAATAGGGTTCTCTCTTTTTTTTATTAAGTTTTAATAAGTTTTTACTTCTTATTATTTTTTTTCTATTAAATCATAGCCGCATACATTAGTGCAATCAAGGGGTACAATGTGCTGGTTTCATATACAATCTGAAATGT
>CAUYRH010005415.1:0-20029 GCA_963574655.1 Perodicticus potto
GCTGGTCTTGAACGCCTGAGCTCAGGTAATCCACCTGCCTTGGCCTTCCAGAGTGCTAGGATTACAGGTGTCAGCCACTGTGTCTGGCCCATATAGATTTTTTTTTTTTGAGACAGAGCCTCAAGCTGTCACCCTGGATAGTGTGCCCTGGCGTCACACCTCATAGCAACCTCCAATTCCTGGGCTCAAGCGAGTCTCCTGCCTCCGCCTCCCAAGTAGCTGGGACTACAGGCACCCACCACAACGCCTGGCCATTTTTTGGTTGCAGCCGTCATTGTTGTTTGGCGGGCCTGGGCTGGATTCGAACCTGCCAGCTCAGGTGTACATGGCTGGCACCTTAGCCCATTGAGCCACAGGTGCCGAGCCAGAATTTTTTTTTTTTTTTTGAGACAGAATCTCTTTTTTGTCACCCTCAGTAGAGTGCTATGGCATCACAGCTCACAGCAACCTCCAAGCTCTTGGGCTTACTCAATTCTCTTGCCTCAGCCTCCCGAGTAGCTGGGACTACAGGCACCTGCCACAATGCCCAGCTATTTTTTTGTTGCAGTTGGCACTGCTGCATTAGCTGGCCAGGGCTGGGTTTGAACCTGCCACCCTGGGCATATGGGGCCGGCGCCCTACCGACTGAGCACTGCCCCACCACATAGATGTTTTTAAAAATTAAGGTATAGTTTAGTAAAATGTACAGATTTTTGAGATATAGTTCATTGGTTTTTGACAAATATCTCTCTGTGTAGCCAACACTTCAATCAAAACACAGAACACTGTCATCATCCTCAGAAATTCTTCCCGTCCTTTCGCTGTCTGTCTACCCCTCCTCACTCCCTCGGCCCCCAAACAGCCGCTGTTCTGATTCATATTCCAGAGATTTGCGGGTTTTTCCCTGGTTTTGAATTTCATAAATCTGTATTATCAATTATGTACTCCTTTCTATGGCTTCTTTAGTTAAAAACATTTTTGTTTTTGAGACCAGTTCTCGCTATGTTGCCTGGGCTGTACTTCAACTTCTAGGCTCAAGCAATCCTCCTGCCTGAGCCATGAGTAGCTGGGACTGCAGGTGCACATCATTGTGCCAGAGTGGAAGTCTATCTCTAGTGACAGCAACCGTTTTAATAGAAAGGCTGCATCAGTTAGCTCTTGCCACAGTTATACTGTGTAACAAACCACCCCCAAATCTCAATGGTAAACACTAATAAGCCTTTATTTTTTACTCATGCATTTAGGGGTTGGCTGGGTAGTTCTGCTCCACATGTCTCTCATCTTCTTTCTCGGACCAGCAGGAGCCTGAGAGAGGGGACATCTCACCACACAAACACATTTCAAGTCTTTGCTTAAAAGTGAGGCTGTAGCAATGGTGTGGATGGTGGCAAAAACTAGGGCCCAAAGGTTGATCTAGCGCACCCTGTTTCCTGCCATCTCAAGCTAAGAGAAAGTTCTTTTGGGATTTGAAAGGAAAAAGGAGAGATTTACACTAAACTTAATTTGTCAATACACTGGGAATTCCTGTTTTTCTTGTCTTAGCATTTGCTCTCTTTAGGAGAACCTGCCTGGATTCAGCTTTGTATGGTTCCTGGTCATGTGTGGTCCATCTCCAGCTCGTGTGATCTGATTTACTATAGTTTAGAGGGAGTGGAAAGGGATATGTGATAATTTAAATGCATTTCTTAGATATGTTACCTCTCTTCCTGTTGCCATGAGTGAGTTCAAGGACACAGAATTTATAAACACTTTTATTAACAGAGCAAAACTGGTTTACTAGTCCACTTATTTATTGAATCAGTCTAGTTTATTAAAAATCCCAAATTAACTAATTTTTGAAGTGTGATTTCTAGGCTAATTTGCAAACAGACCCGCTGTCACATTTGAATGCTAGTGTCTGCGCTGGGAGTGTGACCATTGCTGGCCTTCCCGTCACTCGTCCCCCCTCCTCCAGTGACCAGTTCCCTACCATGTTGGACTCATTTCAGATTTTAATTACAGATTGAAATTTAATATTTTTAAAACTAGTTTAAGTGTCAACTGTAAGTTTTTACTTTGTTTCTCCTTCTATTACTTTCTTGGATTCTTTGGAAGGAATTTTTTTTTTTTTTTGAGACAGAGCCTCAAGCTGTTACCCTGGATAGAGTGCCGTGGCATCACAGCTCACAGCAACCCCCAATTCCTGGGCTCAAGTGAGGCTCCTGCCTCCGCCTCCCAAGTAGCTGGGACTACAGGCGCCCGCCACAACGCCCGGCCATTAGCCGGCATTGTTGTTTGCCGGGCCAAGGCTGGATTTGAACCCGCCAGCTCAGGTGTACGTGGCTGGTGCCTTAGCTGCTTGAGCCACAGGCGCTGAGCCTCTTTGGAAAGAATTTATAGGTAGTATGAACTTATGTGTGGGCAAAAATATTTTGCATCTCCACTTGAGCACTAGTGTGGTTACGTATTGAATTCCAGGTTAAAAACAATTTTTCCTTCAGACTGTTAGGGAAATTGTTTTATTATCTTTTATCATCCAGTCTTGATGATAAGTCTGATGTCAAGTTGATTTTCATTCTCTTGTGATAACCTATTTTCTCTCTCTCTGAAAGCTGTTGGGGTTTTCTTTCATTCCAAAATTCCTTGGTATTCCAAAATTTTGGTGCAATGTGCCTATATTTCCAAAATTCCATTTTACTTTTCATTCAATCTACTTGATATTGAATACACACTATCTGCTTGAAGACTGATGTTTTTCAGCCTCTAACTTCCAGTCACAAGTGATCATCCCACCTTGGCTTCCCATAGTGGTGGGATTAGAGGCGTGAGCCACTGCACCTGGCACTCACCATTGTTTCTTTGAATATTTATTTACTACCATATTTCTGTTCTCTCCTTTTGGACCTCCTATTATATTGTATTTTCTGAATTTATCCTCCAAGTCTTGTGATTTTTAACCACATTATCTATCTCTTTGTTACCCTAAGCTTTAGGAAGATCTTGGTTTGATCTTCCATGTCATTAATTTTCCTTAGCCATGTTTTGTTTTGCTATCCATCCCATCTATTGAATTTTCCCCCTAAGAGGTGGGTTTTCTCTCTACTGCCTGGTTTATTAAGATTTTGAAATTAATCTTCAGTTTCTTCTATTTATAATTAAGTTTTTCATGGATGAAGTATCCTCTATCATCTTTCAGAAGATAGAAATTTTATCCGTTACTATACCTTCTTTATTTTCTCTATTATTTCCTTTGGTTATAATTCTTCAATTTTTTTTTTTGAGACAGAGTCTCACTATGTTGTCCTCTATAGAGCGCTGTGGCATCACAGCTCACAGCAACCTCTAATTCCTGGGGCTTAAGTGATTCTCTTGCCTTAGCCTCCCAAGTAGCTGGGACTAGAGGCACCTGCCACAATGCCTGGCTATTTTTGTTGTTGTTGTTTGTCATTGTTGTTTGGCAGGCCCAGCCTAGTTCGAACCTGCCAGTCCCCTTGCACGTGGCCAGCACCCTAGCTGCTGAGCTACAGGTGCCTAGCCTAATTCTTCAACTTTTAATGTCTTTTTATCACAAAGTTAGATTTCTCAAATGTTTGGAGACTCTTGGCCACCTGCTCATCTTTATGTCTAAGAATTCCTGAGTGGCATCTGTGGCTCAGTGAGTATAGCGCCAGCCCCACATATGGAAGGAAGGTGGTGGGTTCGAACTTGGCCCTGGTCAAACTGCAACAAAAAAATAGCTGGGTGTTGTGGTGGGTGCCTGTAGTCCCAGCTACTCAGGAGGCTGAGGCAAGAGAATTGCCTAAGCCCAAGAGCTGGAGGTTGCTGTGAGCTGTGAAGCCACAGCACTCTACTGAGGGCGACAAAGTGAATTCTAAAAAAGAATTCCTATTACCCTGCTTATTTTATTGATTATACCTGCTGTGATGATTATTGGGGTAGGGCAGCTTATATTCCTCAGAGTGGTGTAAGAGTCCCTTCTCCTTGGGGACAGGGAGTCAGTAGTCCCTGGAAAGACTGTCTTGCCTCTCTGGACCAAGTATTCACATTCTCAGATTTAGGATGAGGCAAATGCTGTGGCCCATTGATGATCACCTTTTGTATTTTCCCATAACATTATGCATTTCCTTGTCCTTCTCCCCTTTTGTGTTTCTTCTAATTAAAGAAGACTTTGCTGTACTTTATGGAATTTTGGTTAAGAGGGAGGTCAAATGGGGGTGCTTGGTCTTCCATCTGGCTCTAATCTGCATTTTGAGCAAAACAACTTGGGAAGCTTGAAACCAACGACATTAGGGCTGAGAGATTTCTTAATGTAAATATATTTTAGCAGAGTTAATGAAAACTTGGAGTGCTTACAAAGTTGGATATGTTACATGTGTGACAAATTATATATAAACCAGATTTCATTTCCTGTTTTTTTCTTTTCTTTTCTTTTTTTTTTTAATCAGCAGAGGAAAAATGGCAAGAAAACCAAGTCTCCTATATTACAGCTACGTATTTTAGGGGACAATGCATATTTCATTTTTTTTTTTTTGAGACAGAGCCTCAAGCTGTCACCCTGGATAGAGTGCCGTGGCATCACAGCTCACAGCGACCTCCAATTCCTGGGCTCAAGCGAGTCTCCTGCCTCCACCTCCCAAGTAGCTGGGACTACAGGTGCCCGCCACAACACCAGGCCATTTTTTGGTTGCAGCCATCATTGTTGTTTGGCGGGCCCGGGCTGAATTCGAACCCGCCAGCTCAGGTGTACGTGGCTGGCGCCTTAGCCCGTTGAGCCACAGGTGCCAAGCCGACAATGCATATTTCAACCTTTTCAACATTTGCTGTTAAAATGAATAAAACTTTACAATAATCCCTCCCCAAAGCATGAAATTCCAGGCAGTGATGAACCCCTGGTTCAGATATGGTCCAGGCTTTACCTCTGGGCCTCATCAGCACCAGGCTGCTGCTGTAGCAACCACTATGCCATTTCTCTCACTTGTTTCTCATTACTATGGTGATTCTTGTTAAATAAAGTGAACAGTCCTGATCGTGTGCGCTAGTGCCTTATTTGGCATTTTACCTATGGCTGTCAGTTTCTGCAAAACAACAGCCGTCTATTGCATAAATATTTGCTGGATACCTACTGTGTGCTTGGTCCCGGTGACACAGAGATGAATAGGACAGAGTGCTTCCCCCTCAAGCAAACTTTCTACAGGGAAGAAGAGCAGAAGACTCCATGGACCCTCCAGCAAGTGGAGTCCAACTTTTCCTTTTCGTGCGTGAAGTTACTGAATTGCAAAATGTTTTACACTTGTATAGATATAACCTTACAAATTATGTTTAACTTTCAAATAGGAAATACCTGACAGAGTTCAAAAAATCAAAACGATATGAAAAGATACTTCCATCTCCTAGTTTCCCTTCCCCCACCCCCCTCTAGGTAACTGCTTTTGTTAGAGTCTTGCTTACATGTCAGGTGTTTCGTTATAGAATTACATGTGAACATGTGCTTTTATTTTTCTTTTCTAAAAGGAGTGCTGTATACACAGCTGTGTCTCCTGGAGACTTGTTCCTATTGGCCCACAGCGATCTCCGGCCCCGTCCTTACAGAGCTGAGCATCCCAAGCGGGGGTGGGTCATAGCACATTAACCGGTCCCTGTTGACACCCACTGCGGGCTGTGTCCTGCCATTACAATGAACACCTCAGTGAATGACCTTGTACGTCTGCCATTTGCGTGTGTGCAGGGGCATTTGCAGAACCGATTTCCAGAAATGAGTTTGCAGGAACAGAGTACCTACATCTGTCTTTCTGGCAGATTTTGCCAGCTGCCCCTTTACAGGGGTTGTTCCTTCTCACCCTCTCCCAGCGATGTCTGAAAGCGCTTCTAACCTTCTCTTGTCTTCTGGCAAGACAAGAACAAAACAGCCATCTGCACCCTTCCCTGCAGGGCCGTGTGTGTCCTCGGCTTCTAGCGGAGTCTCTGTCAGCACAAGGAAAGCTGCTCATGAGTAGATGATGCGTCATGCTCGCTTCGTGGTGTTTCAGACGGGGACACAGAGCGTTTCAGGGACGATGTGGAGGACAGGCTGGCCAGGGTCCAGGTTCAAGCTGTCGAGCAGCAGGAGGCAGATCACAGCCAGACTGCAGGGAACGGGAGCTGCTAGGCGCTCAGAGCTTCGGGCTTTTCCTGCAGGCAATGGGCAGCCATGGAAGGTTTCACAGAGGAGGAGGGCGATGGCTGGAACTCTGTCGAGGCGGATTTTCATTCCAGTGTGCTGTGCAGGATGGGCAAGAGACTGCAGAGGGGCTCACTTTTAATTCTGACGGTTCCCTGCGGTGGCTTGCTGTGGTAGCACAGGGTTGACACAGAGGGGGCAGGGGTGGGTGGGAAGCCTTAGCCGGGGGTGGGGGGGGCAGTCTCTCCGTGATGCTTTCAGACCATGAGTGTGGAGTGTCCATTTTCCCGTTTCATTCCTCAAGAGCTGTCCTCATCACTGTCATTCACCACACAGTGACTGAAACACCATTTGCCTCACTTCAAGCTCAAAGACCAGCCGGTGCCTCTGAGCTAAGGTTTCTTATCCTCGAATAAAGTGCAATACTATTATTTCCCACTTTCGAGGGAGTGGCAGTTGTTATGGACAATACCTCGTCCCAGACACCGTGAAGCTGGTGGTTTCAGACCTGAGAAAAGAAGGCCAGTTTCCAGAGGCTTTGCTTAGCTGCTCCGTACCCACCAAGGGACCTTGCCAGACACGGTTGTCTGGCTGCTTGAGGGTGAGAGGAGCTGGCGCCGCTGCTGTGCGGTTTCCATGGCAGTGGGCCGTGGGGCTCAGGGGACAGCAGCCAGGTGGCGCGCGCTGGTTCACCTGCCTTGCTGTTTGCAGCCTCAGTAACCAGGAGGCCCCCTCCTGCTTCTTGCAGTTCCTAGAGCTTTTAGAATTTGTTTGGTTTCTCCCTTTATGAGCCCGATCTCTGTGTGAGAGAACCTTAAAGTTCTGGGCTTATAAAAAGTCTGGCTTTATCTCCGAGTGGATGGCAGGCATTCAGAATGCGAGGGTGGAAAAGTACCAGGAAAGTGTGTGTCTCTCACAAGTGAGGCTAGAACTCGGGGGCCAAGGCCCAGCTTCCTCAAGGGGGGTGGGAGGACGCTTTCCACAGTCAAAAGAGAGGGTCCCCCCAACAAGGGCCCCAGGAGTCCCTCCTCAGTGTCATTAGCACCTGGCCTTTAGAATTCAGGGTCTGGACATCTGGGTTTGATCTGGTCATTTCATGAACTCAAGAAGCCTGTGTGTGTTGGGGTTACTTGCTGCAGCCCACAAATGTCAGTTTAATCACTGTCCCATAGTTTTCCAATGAGTATTCATTAGCACAGGAGTGCCAGGAATTCGGACTCCAGCAGGGGAAGCACAGACTCTCAAATGGAGAAGGATGTCAAAGCCAGGTCCAAGTTCACAAGGTTTCAGGAGGTCCAGATTCCAGTGGATGCTTCCCACTCCAAGTCAGCAGTTGGTGGCTGCTGTGTTTGCAGCCCAGTGGTACTGGGGAACTAGGCTTGGAGTTTGGCCCTCAGGGTGGGTTCTGGCAGACCGTGGGCTTTATCTAAGAAGCTAACACTTAGAAGAATCCCCTGACAGGCATGGAGAGGAAAGCTTGCGGTCAGGGACTCAGACTTTGGGTCTGGAAATGAAGATGTGCCCTGTGGGTTCTCGCCAGCATGGCCGTGAAGTCGTGAATGGCCCGTCTGTGGGACCACGGGGCAGAGCAAAGCTCTTGGTAACTGCTCAAGACCCTCAAGAAGTGGCCCTGAAGCCAAATGTTCTTCTTGGATGTATTGAAGAATCAACAAACAGAGTGGAACATATTTTCCATTCTGGGAAACAAGCATCGCTGGGAAACAAAAAAGAAAGACCACATATGAGTCAAAAGCAGATTTAGTTGTCTTAAGGGGCAAAATATCCTTTGCGGTCATCATCCACTGTTAAACCATGAATAGAGATGGTGAGATTTCCATTGGAATCTCTCAAACTAGTGAAACGTGTTTCTTTGATTCTATATTACAACCAGTTAAAGGAGAAGGAGAGAGGGGGTCTACTGAATCACTACTCAGGCAAATATTATTTGAATATGTACTGTTTCAGGCTCCAAAGTAGGAATTCAGCCTTGTCTCCCAAAAGCTGATTCAGGGAAACAGGCAGCCAGCCAGCGGGTAGATGGAGGCCCCTTGCCTTCGCTGCTAGAGAACCTGCTGGCTTGGGGGTGAGGCCTCTGTTGCCCACAGTAGGGGCCTTTATACAGGGTAGATGGGTTTCTGGCTGCTGGGTGGAATGGGGTGGATGAGGCTGTCGTAGGGATAGAGAATCCCGTGAGATGTCCACAGTGCACAGCCAGAGGTAGAATAGGTGGGGGCCTAGATGAGGGGGAACAGATTTATGAGACCCCTGGGCCAGGCCTACTGATTGGATGTGGGAGTGAGGTGGGCGGGAGTCAGACCCCTGTGCTTCTGGCTTGGACGGTGGCAAGGCAGGCCACACTGCACTGGGAGGAGGGCTGTGGGCGGGTGCCTGGTGGGCATGGTGGTGGGGACAGAGGGAGGGAGAATGATGAGTTTGGGTTTAGTTAATTTTATTAGGTAGTGTATTGCTTAGGGCTTTGTCAGATAAACAGAACCAGTGTGTGTGTGTGTGTGTGTGTGTGTGTGTGTGTGTGTGTGTAGAGAGAGAGGTTTATTGCAAGGAACTGGCATCCCGATTGTGGGGCTGGCTGAGCAGGGCTGGAATCTGTAGGCTGGGCCATCTGGAAGGGCAGGCTGGAGCACTCTGGCAGCAGTGAACATTGCCATCCATAGGCAAAATTTCTTCTTCCTTAGGGAACCCTCCGCTCTGCTTATAAGGCCTTTCATCCAGCCCGCCCAGGCTATCAAGGGTAGTCTTCTTCAAGTCAGCTGATGGTAGATGTAAATCACGTCTACAAAATACCTTCACAGAAACACCTAGGTTACTGCTGAATTTGTTAAAGTAAATGAAGGTGGAGTCCAGGCCTGAAGAATCTCTGAGCAGACAAAGCCAACCAGGCTTCCTAAGTGACTTTAACCTTGCTTGATGTCCAAGCATAGGTTAAAAACTTGAGTTATTTCTTATAAATGTCCATATTAAAGAAAAAAAAAAAAAACTTAGACCCAAGTAATCAGAAGTAGCCAATAAACTTATAATAAGGCAACAAGGGACTTTTCAGGAGCTAGGCCAAATAAGGTAACTTTGTAACTGTAACTAATAAAAATCTTTGCATGACTTCCACATTCATTCTGTAAAATGCTTCTTCCCTGGAGGCCCCAAACCACTTCTACTCTGGAGCTGCCTGCCTCATGAATTGTTGTTTGCTCAAGTAAAGTTTTTAAAAATTTTATTATGCCTCAGTTTACTTTTTTAACAGATTAAATAACTGGGTACTATAGTCTAGCCAAGTTAACATGTAGAACTAACTGTCTCAGGAAGTAAATCATACCCATAGTGAAATATACAAGTAGTAGAGGAAGATTACAGGAAGAAAATTTCTTGTCCCACCTCAAACCCCTGGTAGGTTTTCCCCAAGGAAACTGTAGTTAAGAATTTCTTTGTCTTGGCCTGTGCGGTGGCTCACGCCTATAAACCTAGCTCTCTAGGAGGCCAAGGCAGATTGCCTGAGCTCACAGGTTTCAGACCAGTCTGAGCCAGCGTGAGACCCCACCTCTAAAAATAGCTGGGCGCTGTGGCAGGCGCCTATGGTCCCAGCTACTTGGGGAGGCTGAGGCAAGAGAATCGCTTGAGTCCAAGAGTTTGAGGTTGCTGTGAGCTGTGTGAAGCCACGGCACTCTACCCAGTGTGACAAAGTGAGAACATGTCTCAAAACATTTTTTTTCTTTGTCTCCGTACACAGATAGGAGGGGGATTTGGATAGGAAATAGGAAATGGGGTTCTTCAGCACTTGGGTAGGATGGGAAGCCATGGGATCTGGAGAAAACTGGGGAAAGTATGGAAGTCATAAGACAGGGAAGAGGAGAAGGACAGGCCTCTGGGGACACCTTGCATGGGGGACAGGATAGGGGAAGAACCTGGAGAGGGGCACCATGGAAACTTCAGTCCATGGAATCCCAGGGAGCTTGTGTGCGGTGAGTCCACAGCAAGGGCCCATGAAACCAGGATAAATATGCCTTAGAGGGGCAGAGAGCAGAAGTGCCGGGGAGGATGGTAATCTTCACATCCAGTTCTGGCTGGTAAAGCAGCAGGAAACACCTCCCCCACTTCATCTTGCTAAGAGCAGCCCTGGGGCATGTTAAAGAAGAAGAAATCTGAGCGTTTGTATGCTGTGTGGCTGAGTGGAGCCGGCAAGGGCAGTTGGTGCTTTGTTTAGGGCTCACCACAGTGAGTTTCGGGTGGAGCAAAGGTTGTCTGGGAGCCCCATTTGGGACTGTGTACAAGAATTTGAGGATGAGAGGCTGATACGGTGAGAAAAAACAGAGGAGGAGACCCAGCCCGTGACAGAGGAGGTGTGAGGAAGAAAGATGGTCAGTGAGATCTTCCCAGACCAGGGTGCAGTTGAGGGTCTTTTGCAGACACTGTTTACCATTCAATTTTACACTGCGCCCTGTTGTAACCTCACCCCCTTTCTTTCTCCAAATCCTAGAGGGGCAGTCAGCACACAACAAGAAATGTTTGCTGACTGCGTGGTGAGGTCTGGGCACTGTGCTGAGTCCCTACGAGTTGTGGTAATCCTTAGAGGTCACCTGGTCCTTGCCCTAGAACAAGGTCTTCCAGAGCCCCAGACGGAATAGGAGACCAGGCCCTTGCTGATGGTGGTCATAGGCTTACACGTTTGTCTATCATTCTCTCAGATGGCTTCCAATAGGAAAGAGTATTTCTCTCTAATAAATAGCTTATCTCCTGGACCTGGAGCTGCCTGTTTCCAGTCCATCTCCTGAGGCCCAGGGGATTAGATCGCATGATGGCCCACTATGTTGCTCTTTAGAGAAATAGCTCGCCTTCCCCCCATCCTTTCTTTCCCAAGCCTTCTTTTTTGGTCCCCTTGGCTGTTCTGATAATTTTCAGCCTTTTACTGTCTTAGGAACTTTTATCAGAAAGTCCCCGTGTTTCATAGGAAAGAATTTGTCTGATTTTTGTCTAGGGTTCCTGGGTTGAAGCTTCAAAAATCCTTGGCATTTCCCAAATGACCAGAGTGTCTTTGTTATTCATCGTGGCCCTTTGACCACGTCTGAGTTTATACTCTCAAGACTCAGGATAGGAGCTGACCATGCCAGGAAGACCAACCATGTGATTTAGAGGATTGGGGCTTGGAGCCATGTGACATTAGCCTAACTGCCTATCTCCTAGGGAGGGGAGAAGAGCCGGAGATTGAATTCAATCATGTGGCCAATGATTCAGTCAGTTATGCCTATGCAATGAAACTACAATAAAAACTCTGGGCACTGAGACTCAGGTGAGCTTCTTGGCTGATAAACTCGTCTATGTGTAGAGAAAATGATGTGTGTTGATTCCAGAGGAAAGGACACAGAAGTTTAGTATTCAAGTCCATCTGAGACATTGCCCTGGTTTTGATTTGTATTCTGTATGACAAAATAGTAAATATAATACCTTGCCGAGTTCCTTAAGTCATTCTAGTAAATTATAGAACCTGAGGGAGTCACGAGAATAGCTGAGACAGCTGGTCATAGTGCAGGGGGCCTGGGGACCCTTGGTCTTGCAACTAGTGTCTAAAATAAGGGGAAAGTCTTCTTTTTTAAGTAAGGGAAGTCTTATTGGGGACTGTGCCTTTAATATGTGGAGGCTGATACTTTCTCACCAAGCAATTGGGGACATTGCCCCTTGTACACTCCAGCACCACATTTTTACTGGGGTTATTGACCCAGGGTGCGATACGGCAATTCAATGCTGATGCCAACCACTTAGAATTGGCATCAGCATTGAATTGCCATACTGCACCCTAGGTCAATAACCCCCATATGTGGTGCTAGTATTTCAGAGGCAATGTCCCCTATTGCTTGGTGAGAAAGTTGCCACGAGTGCAACCTAAGTGCACCCCAATCCCAAGGGCAGGGACAGCCCTCATGTGCTTCTTACACACATTGTGGTCAAGATTGGGTTACTTGGAAACAAAGCATCACGGAGCATCTAGACTAGAGGGTCACTTGGGTTCTGGCAGGGACTTGGCAGCAGATTGGTTCCAGACATTTCCTTTGCTGTTCTTTTTTTTATTTTTTATTTTTTGGAGACAGAGTCTCACTTTGTTTGTTGCCCTTGGTAGAGTGCCGTGGCGTCACAGTCACAGCAACCTCAAACTCTTAGGCTTAAGCTATTCTCTTGCCTCAGTCTCCCAAATAGCTGGGACTACAGGCACCCTCCACAACACCTGGCTGCTTTTAGAGACCCTTGCTCAAGCTGGTCTCGAACTCCTGAGCTCAGGCAATCCATCCACCTCGGCCTCCCAGAGTGCTAGGTTTATAGGCAGGAGCCACCGTGCCTGGCCTCCATTTCTTTTCTAAAAGCCATACAGAGCAATGAGGGTCCTGAAACTCCCTTTATCCCCCGAGTAACAAAAAACCCTGCATATTCAATGATTCTAAGGATACAAAGAAAAACTCAAAATTACATTTAACTGGCCACATCTTTGCAGAAAGTCACAAGGGGCAGCAGATAATGGCAGAGCAGAATGCAGAGTGAGGAGTCCGATGAGCAGTCCATAGCTCCTTCCTTCCTTCCTTCCTTAGAGGCTCCACTCTAAGGAGAAAATCTGTAAATGAGATTAAAAATCACTGGGGAGGTTAAGAGAAGGTGTGGGTAGGGCTCGAGGCTCAGAAGTGGCCCACTTAGGAAGAGCCACTTTGGGAAGGGGGTGATTCCTTTGAAAGGCAGGAATCAGTATCCAGTGGGGGCAGCAGTTCCTGGTGAGGGAAGAAGCCCTCCTTTGGGTTGTTTGCTGTTTTTTCTCCTAATATTTTAAGGTAGAATCTTAGGCTATTGATTTGAGATCTTTCTTCTTTATTAACGTGCGTTTTTACAGCTATTAATTTGCTTCTAGACACTGAGTTCTCCTGCATAAATTTTGATATGTTGTGCCTTCATTCATCTCAAAGTACTTTTAGATTTTCCTTAAGATCTGTTTTTTGACCCGTTGGTTGCTGAGGAATGTGTTGTTTAACTTCTGTATATTTGTGAGTTAGGAAGGAGCCCTTCCAGATAGGTGACCTGGCTCTGCAGAGCAGTAGGTAAAAGAAACTGTCAGCCAGGCATGGGGACAAGTGGCTATAGTCCCAGGGAAACTGCCCGTATGAACTGATGAAGGGGTGCAAAGCAAGAATGAGAGTAAGGGCCTCAAAACTTTGTAAACGAAAAGAGTTGGTTAAAATAATGATAATAATCAGCTACTGTCCCCTCATTTGCTTGATAATAGTTAGTCACTGTCCTCTGTTTACTTCTAGCTGGTGGTTATAAAGTTTCTTAATGTTTTCCATACAGCTGGTAGTTGTAAAGATTCTTGTTTTTGAGACAGAGTCTCACTATGTCACCCTTGGTAGAGTGCCGTGGCTTCACAGGTCACGGCAACCTCAAACTCTTGGGCTTAAACAATTCTCTTGCCTCAGCCTCTCAAGTAGCTGGGACTACAGGTGACTTGTGAAGATTCTTAACTTTTCTCCATAGATAACATCACTTTTGGAACCCGAAAGGTAGCTTCTAAGATATCTTCCACGCCCCACATTCCAGTGGATTGGCTGACCTGCCATGACCAGGGGTCCACATCAAGAGGCCAACTCAACCGTAATTACGATCCTGGAGCTGAAGTAAAACAAGAAGATGATTTCCAGGCTTCTATAATTTTGTCCCAAACTTAGCCAATTAGCAAACCTGTCAAACTGTCTTTAAAAACCCTGCCTTCCCAATTCTTGGGGAGGTATAGTTGAGAGACTTCTCACATCTTCCTGCTCAGCACTTAGCAGAATAAACTCTTTCTCTGCTGCTGTCCCTGGCTTTCTTTGGGGTAGCGGGCAGATGAACCTAGTTGGGGGGCAATACCAGCTACTTGGGAGCTGATGGGAGGATCATTTGAGTCCAGGAGTTCAAGGCCAGCCTGCTGGGCAACATATATCGTTCATTACTAAAGTTTTGAGATCCACGAAAATTAAAAAACATAAAATTTCCACAGTTAGAAACAAATGAAGCCCTCCCAGGAACATTGATAAGCTGAGCAAGTTGAAACTCACATGGGTGAATCAGAAAGGACAAGGTCAATTGTGTTTCTTGGACGTGAAATAATGAACTGTACCACAGCCTGTCTCAAAACTTTCATAGAGACCTTCCCATAGTAAGACCTGTCTCTTAAGAAAAAAAACAAACAAACAAAAACTGTTTTTCTTCACTGTCACAGAGAAGAATGTCTTGAAGGAATTCCCTCAACACCACCAACACTCAAGATTCTCCTAATAGCTGGTCCAGGAAAATAAAATTCACACAAAGATTAGTAATATAAAAAGTATAACTTCAGGCTCAGCGCCTGTGGCTCAAGCAGCTAAGGCACCAGCTACGTACACTTGAGCTGGCAGGTTTGAATCTAGCCTGGGCCCGCCAAACGACAATGATGGCTGCAACCAAAAAAAAAGAAAATGGCCGGATGTTGTGGCGGGTGCCTGCAGTCCCAGCTACTTGGGAGGCGGAGGCAGGAGACTCGCTTAAGCCCAGGAGTTGGAGGTTACTGTGAGCTGTGATGCCACAGCACTCTATCCAGGGTGATAGCTTGAGGCTCCGTCTCAAAATAAATAAATAAATAAATAAATAAATAAATAAATAAATAAATAAAGTATAACTTCAAATTTATACAGAATAGCATAGGAAAAATCCTTCAGAGGAGCAATAGCATTTCCCTGAAATGAAGAAAATGTTGCCAAAAGCAGAAAAAAAATTGCACTCCAATCTTCCAACATATAATAAGAAAAAAAAAAAAAACCTCAAATAAGTAGTTGCAACTACAAAGAGAAATCACAAGGCAGAAATTTAAGAACTCAGGACAGAAATAGCCAGACAAGCAGAAGAGATGACCAGACTGCAGGTGGACATTATAGTCTGGTAGAAGTTAGCGAAGAAATAGAAAAGGACAAGCCCATTCCAGAAATGAATATTAAATTAAAAGGGTTTAAGAGAGAGTAGGCAGTAGAAAAGTAGTAAGGCAGATAGAGGTTAGAGAAACATGACATGGAAATAAAGGGATAAAACAGGTTAGATTTCAAGAAAAAGTGGGAAAGACTTTGAAATGGACCAAAAGAATTATTGGGTATCTTTAGTGGAAAACTATGCTTTGGAGCATGGTGGAAAAGTAAGCATCTCCTGTAGATTACCCGCTTCTGGGTTTGCACCTTCCGTTGTCTTTGGGCTATTTTATAACTTTGTAAATTGTAGATACCCAATAGCAATGCAAAAGATTTTTATCTGTGAATGTGCAAGTTAAACCTTTCTGGTGGAAGGGACACTTGAACTCCCATTGTGGTAGGTAGAATAATGGACCATCAAAGAAGTTCACATCCTAATCCCTGTAACCTGTGGATATCTTTACACGGCAAAAGGGACTTTGCATATGAATTTAGTTAAAGATCTTATGTCAGTAATCCTCCCAGAGTAGCACTCTGGGAGGCTGAGATGGGAAGATCCCTTGAGGTCAGGAGTTGAAGACCAGCCTAAGCAAGAGCAAGACTCCTCTCTACTAAAAATAGAAAAATTAGCTAGGCATTGTGGTAGGCGCCTGTAGGCCTGGCTACTTGGGATGCTGAAACAGGAGGATCACTTGAACCCAGGAGTTTGAGGTTGCTGTGAGCCAGGCTGAGGCCATGGTACTCTTGCCCGGATGACAAAGGGACAAATGTGCTATTTTAAGCCACTAAATTTGTGGTAATTTGTTACAGCAGTAGTAGGAAACTAATACCTATGTACAAAAAAAAAAAAAAAGAAAAGAAAAGAAAAGAAAAGAGAGAAAGAAAGGAAGAAATCTTTTTTTCCTTTTTTTTTTTTTGGAGAGTCTTACTTTATCTCCCTCAGTAGAATGCCGTAGCATAGCTCACAACAACTTCAAACTCTTGGGCTCTATCAATTCTCTTACCTCAGTCTTCCAAGTAGCTAGGACTATAGGTACCTACCAGAATGCCCAGCTATTTTTAGAGAAGAGGTCTCGCTCTGGTTCAGGTTGGTCTTGAACCTGTGAGCTCAGGCAATCCACCTGCCTCGGCCTCTCAGAGTTCTAGGATTACAGGCTTGAGCCACTGTGCTTGACCAAAATTAAAAAGATTTTTGCATCAACAAAGTAAAAAGGCAATCCCTGGTATGGGAGAAAATATTTATAAATCACATATCTGACAAGGGATTAATATCTAGAACATATACAGAACTCCTGAAACTCAATAACAAAGAAACTAACAACCCCACTAAAAATGTACAAAGGTCTTATATAGATATTTTTCTAAAAAAAATATATAAATGCCAAGAAACACATAAAAAGATTTTCAAAATCACTAATCACTAGGGAAATGCAAATCAAAGCCACAATGAGATGACAGTTTACATCCATTAGGATGGTTATCATAAAAAAAACAAGCGTTGGTGTGGATGGGGAGCAATGGAGACAGTTGTACATTGCTGGTGGGAAGGTAAAATGGTGTAACCACTACGGCAAACAGCATGTAGGTACCTCAGAAAATTAAACATGGAATTACCAGTTGATCCAGCAATTCTACTCCTGAGTATAGAAAGATAAAAATTTTAATTTTTTTTCTTTTTGAGACAGAGTCTCACTCTGTTGCCACAGGCTAAACTGCCATGATGTCATAGCTCACAGAAACCTCAAACTCCTGGGCTCAAGCAATCCTCTTGCTTCAGCCTCCCGAGTAGCTGAGATTGCAGGTACCTGCCATGAGGCCTGGCTAATTTTTCTATTTTTCAGATGAGAAAGGGTCTTGTTCTTGCTTAATCTGTTCTCGAACTCCTTAGGTCAAGCAATCTACCAACCTCGGTCTCCCAGAGTGTTAGGATTATAGGTGTGAGCCACCATGCTCAGCCTCAGACAAAAAAATTGAAATCAAGGAGTTAAATAGATATTTGTACACCCATGTTCCTAGAAAGATTATTCATAGTAGCCAAAACGTGGATTATTCATAGTAGCCAAAACCCAGTGGATGGGTGGGTAAACAAAATGTGGTCTATCCATATAATGGAATACTATTCAGTCTAAAAATTATTATGAACAAAATTCTGACATACGATATAACCTGGATGATGTCAAACACATTATGCTAAGTAAAATAAGCCAGTCACAAATGACAGATACTGTATGGCTCCACTTATATGAGGTAGCTAGTGGAGTCAAATTCACAGAGCTAGAAATCAGAACAGTGATTACAAGAGGCTGGGGGCAGGGAAAGATGAGGAACTAGTGGACAATGGGTACAAAGTTTCAGTTTGGGAATGATAAAAATGTTTGGTTGTATAATTCTATGCATGTATTTAATGTCACTGCACTTTACATCTAAAAATGGTTAAAAAGGCTCGGCCGCTGTAGCTCAGTGGTTAAGGTGCCAGACATACATAGGAGCTGGCGGGTTCGAACCCAGCCCAGGCCCGCCAAACAGTAATGACAACTACAACAACAAAATAGCCGGGCGTTGTGGTGGGCGCCTCTAGTCCCAGCTACTTGGGAGGCTGAGGCAAGAGAATCGCTTGAGCCCAAGAGTTTGAGGTTGCTGTGAGCTGTGACCCCACGGAACTCTACCTAGGGTGACATAGTGAGACTCAGTCTCAAAAAAAAAAAAAAAAAAGGTTAAAATGGTAAATGTTATGTTATGGATATTTTATCACGATAAAAATTTAAATTAAAAATTATCTTTTAACGGAGAGAAAGTGATAGGTGTAGAAAACAGGTAAGGGAGACTCAATGTATACATAATTGGACTCTACAAAGAAGAAAATGGAAGGAGTGAGTCAGGGTAAATATTTAAAAATATAATTTAAGAAAGGTTTCCTGAAACAAATATTTAAATCCACATATTGAGAAAGCACACGGTATTTCAGAGAAAATTCTTGCAGAATGTCAACAGTGAAACATAGCCTAGAAAATGATTGGACTTTAAAGCTGAAGAAAGAATCTTTCACAGTCAGGCAAAAATATTTACTTGAGGAAAATAAAATCAGGCTGGCCTCGCGCTTCTTCACATTAACATTCAAAGTCAGAAGACAGTGGAATAATATCCGCAAGAAATTCAATAAACGAAAATGTGAACCAAGGCTTATCCAGCTAAGCTAAACTTCAAGTATAAGGATGCAGACAAATGTTAAATATTCGAGGACATTGACAATATTGTTCCCATGAGCACTTGCTGAGGAATCTACCAGAGGTTGAGTTTAATAAGAAAGAGATGCTCAGGAAACTTCACGGAAAGGTCTGATGGTGAACATTGACTGTAGGTAATTGTAGAGCTAATACTGAAAGGCAAGCACTAGGGACAGCAGAGTATATCGTGAGTGTTATACGTCCTGACAGTGCAGATGTAATCAACCTATAAACACATGGGAGGAAAAGAAACCAATAAATCAAGTAGAATGTTAAGCGTATTTATCTGGACAAAGGTAAACAAAGATAGAAAGAAGTAAAACTGGTGCCTACAATTGGGAGGTAGGTCATTCCAGGGATGCAAAGTTGTTTTAACATACACAAATCCGGGGTGCCCGTAGCTCAGAGTGTAGGGCGCCAGCCACATACAACAAGGCTGGTGGGTTCAAACCTGGCCCGGGCCAGCTAAGCAACAATGACAACTGCAACAAAAAAATAGCTGGGTGTTGTGGCAGGTGCCTGTAGTCCCAGCTACTTGAGAAGCTGAGGCAAGAGAATTGCTGAAGTCCAAGAGTTGGAGGTTGCTGTGACTGTGACGCTACAGCACTCTACCCAAGGTGACAGCTTGAGACTCTGTCTCAAAACAAACAAACACAAATCCATAAATTTAATTCATCATATCAATAGGAGCAAAAACAAAGACTCTACGATCCTTTCAATAGACACAGAAAAAGCATTTAGTATAATTCAGCATCCTTTTCTGACAAGAACACTTAAGAATATAGACATGGGCAGCACATTTCTTAAACTGATGGAAGACATCTACGAAAAACCCATAGCTAATGTCATATGGAATGGAGTAAAACTGAAAGCTTCTCCTTTTAGAACTGGAACCAAACAAGGATGTCCTCTTATCGCCATCACTATTCAACATAGTGCTGGAAGTTCTGGCCAATGCAATCAGGCAAGAAAAGGATATAAAGAGCATCCAAAAGGGGGCAGAGGAGGTCAAACTCTTGCTCTTTGCTGATGATCTCATTTTGTACCTAGAGAACCCCAGAGACTCAACTACAAGACTCCTGATGATCAAGAAATACACTAACATCTCAGGGTATAAAGTCAATGTCCGCTACTCAGTAGCCTTTGTATATGCCAATAACAGCCAAGTTGAGAAATTAATCAAAGACACAATTCCCTTCATAGAAGCTTCAAAGAAAATGAAATACCTAGGAATATACCTAACAAAAAGGGGAAGGACCTGTACAAAGAGAATAATGAAATGCTAAGAAAAAGAACAGCAGAAGATATTAACAAATGGAAAAGCATTCCATGCTCCTGGGTGGGAAGAATCAACATTGTTATAATGTTGATACTTCCCAAAGCAAGGGATGAAACCAATGTCTTATAGCCATCTGATTTTTGATAAACCAAACAAGAACATGCACTGGGAAAGAATCCCTATTCAATAAATGGTGCCAGGACAACTGGATAACCACACATAAAAGACCAAAACTGGGAAGAGCAGAGAGAGGGAAGGAGCTAGGGGGGTGGGGTCTTGGTGTGTGCCACACCTTTTGGGAGCAAAACACGATTGTAAGAGGGACTTTACCTAAAAAAAAAAAAAAAAAAAAAAAAAAGAATGAAACTGGACCCACCCATTTTGCCATAAAAAAAAATTGATTAAAGATGTATAAAAAATAAAAAACCAAAAAAATAAAAAAAAAAAAAGAAAAAAA
>CAUYRH010005416.1:0-30581 GCA_963574655.1 Perodicticus potto
TGTTATTATTATCATTTTGTTTTTATTAGACAAACAAAAAATGCTTTCTATTGAAAAATTGAACATGGGTAGAGCTGGAACATATTCTTCTTAGCAAAGTATCTCAAGAATGGAAGAAAAAGTATCCAATGTACTCAGCCCTACTATGAAGCTAATCTATAGCTTTCATATGAAGGCTAAAACCCAGTTATAGCACAAGAAATGGGGAGGGGAGCAAGAGAGGTGAGGGGAGGGGGGAGGATGGGTGGAGGGAGGGTGATTGGTGGGATCACATTTACGGTGCATCTTACAAGTGAAAATTACTAAATGTAGACTATAAATGTCTTCATATAGTGATTAAAAGGCCATCAAGGCTATGTTAAATAGTTCAATGAAAATATTTCAGATTGTATATGAAGTCAGCACATTGTGCTCCATGATTGCACCAATGTACACAATTATGATTTAATAAAAATTAAAAAAATAAAAAAAAGATGGAAAAACCTGGTAGCACCTGTAGCTCAAGCAGCTAAGGCGCCAGCCACATATACCAGAGCTGGTGGGTTCGAATCCGGCCTAGGCCTGCCAAACAATGACAACTACAACCACTTAAAATAGCTCTCCTCTTAAAATAGCTGGGCATTGTGGCGGGTGCCCGAAGTCCCAGCTACTCGAGAGGCTGTGGCAAGAGAATCGCTTAAGCCCAGGAGTTGGAGGTTGCTGTGAGCTGTGACACCACAGCACTCTACCCAGGGTGATAGCTTAAGGCTCTGTCAAAAAAAAAAAAAAAAAAGATGGAAAAACCTGACGGTGCCCGTAAGTCAGTCAGCAGGGCACTGGCCACATACACCAAGGGTGGAAAGTTCAAACCCAGCCTGGGCCTGCTAAACAATGACAACTGCAACCAAAAACTAGCCAGGTGTTGTGGTGGGCGCCTGTAGTCCCAGCTACTCAGGAGGCTGAGGCAAGAGAA
The DNA here is from genome assembly GCA_963574655.1 of Perodicticus potto. Lineage (NCBI taxonomy): Eukaryota > Metazoa > Chordata > Mammalia > Primates > Lorisidae > Perodicticus > Perodicticus potto. Next base: position 953 of record CAUYRH010005416.1, read on the forward strand.
TCACTTAAGCCTAAGAGTTGGAGGTTGCTGTGAGCTATGATGCCACAGCACTCTACCAAGGGTGACACAGTGAGACTCTGTCTCAAAAACAAAACAAACAAACAAAAAATAACACTTCATAAGAGGTTGATACACGTACAGATGTCTATTATTAGTTATTTTAATGTCCACACATGAAACTATGTGTGTGTGTGTATGTATATGTATATACATATACATACACACACACATACATACATATATATAAATAACTGCTTAGCACAATTATGTCTTTTTTTGTGCATGTGTAACTCAAACTTTTGTAAAAAAGGAAACAAAATAAATTAATGAAAACAATGTAGGCTCGGCGCCTGTGGCTCAACGGGCTAAGGCATCAGCCACGTACACCTGAGCTGGCGGGTTTTAATCCAGCCCGGGCCCGCCAAACAACAATGACGGCTGCAACCAAAAAATGGCCAGGCGTTGTGGCAGGCCCCTGTAGTCCCAGCTACTTGGGAGGCGGAGGCAGGAGACTCGCCTGAGCCCAGGAATTGGAGGTTGCTATGAGCTGTGGATGCCACGGCACTCTATCCAGGGTGACAGCTTGAGGCTCTGTCTCAAAAAAAAAAAAAAAAAAAAAAAAGAAAACAATGCAAATGATATATACAAGATGATCATAAAACATATTAGCCAAGCACAAGTCCTAGAAAGGAGTGAAGATGGTAGATGCTCCTGTAGTCCCTGCCTCCTGCAGGAAGTATAATGCTTAAGCAGTCCACAAGACAAAGAAAGGACAGATAGCCTCTTACGCTGAAATTGGGGTTTTAAAGGAGATCTTCTTAAGGTCAATTTCTTTAATCTCAACGGGTGTGTTAGCACAATTACATGGCGTTCCACATTAACCTATCTCTAACATACTCTAAAAACTAGTAAGTATACAGTGGAATAAATTATCCCCCAAATCCAATCCTCTAACACCAGTGTACCAGAGATGTGTCTGTGCATCCCAGAAATCAAAAACACTTTAGTGTTGCATGACCAGAGACCCAAGGGACAGCAGCTTTGCCTCGGGTGCAAGCTCGCTTCTGTAATGTTAAAAGGTGCAAGAAACAGGCTACTGCTCAAGATTGGCATGTAGTGATTATCTTTATTTCTGGCCACCTTTTATACACTGGTGGTCACATACACACTTAATCAATGATCTAAAACATGTACCATTATCTAACTTCTTCTATTTAATTCTAAACCTAAGTGGCAGACATCAAGTCTGCACAACAACAAATGTTTTTCTGCTTTACATTATCTCTAAAATATGCGTCATCCGTTTGTGTAAAAGATCTAAAAAATCTAAAGCTGCTGAACTTTTCTTTTAAGTTTTCTATGTGCCCACTAAGTTAACCTCCAATAGATTTTATGACTCTGTTTTTCCGACCTTTAAGCTCTTAAGACAATGTGTATTTAACATTTGTCAACCTCACCTTTAAGCCCTTAAGACAATATGTATTTAACCAAGGGGGGAGGGGCTCTCAACCTCTGACCCTCCTGGGCTTGGCGGCATAACTTCAGAGTTTCTGTTTATGGGTTTTATCTCCAATAAACAGCTTCTGTGTATGCCTCAGGGCAGCCCAGCTCTCTTGCTTTTTCTGCGTTAGCAAAGTCATGTTAACCCATTATTTCCCAGTCTTAATGGAGCACATATGTGGGTATTTTTACGCCATACTTTAGATATAAAGGTTATAGTGAAGTAGTAAATAAGTTTTCCCAAAAACCTGGGATCACACATGAACTTTCTTAAATTTAAAAATGTAAAAGCAAAAGCCACAGGAAACAATATACTGAGTAAAAACAACTTGGCTCCAGTAGGAATTACCTCCTTATAGTCTCCATTGCGGTTGAGTCTGTAACCCTCAGGAGTATGAAGCTGAACGGTTGTATTATTGATCACTTCTATGCAACATTCCTGATCAGGAAAGCTCAGTGGGCGTACTCTACAGTATACCTGAGAAAACAAGAAGGAATATAAAGAACAAAGGTTCACAATTTGCCTGATTTTTCATTTAAGCTTCTCATTCATCTTTCCACAAACATTTGATCTCTCAACTTAAGAGAAAAAGCTACAGCTATGACAATGAAAATTTGCTAGTTGAGACTGACAAATGCAAACAGACATATTAGATATGAAAACATTAAAATACACATAAAAGTAGTAAATTATACAACTTGTCTTCATTATTATAATAGTATAAAGTATTGAGTATATTGTACAAATAAAGTTATACTACTAAAAATAAAAAAAAATCTATAAAAGCCAACAATATATCACACAATAAAAATTTTAAAACTATTAGAATTCTTTGGAGTTAGATGTTAATTTAAAACTTGCCAGCTTAACCTAATACTTAATATACGAAGAAGGAAGAAGAAAAGGTTGGGGGAGTTTTCAGGGAAAATCTGTTCTTCTCTGTACAAAAAACATGATTCCCTTGAGTCAGACCTGGACTCCAGTGGCAGATTTAAAATCCTTAGAGCAGTGGTTCTCAACTTTCCTAATACCGGCATGTATTTTCCTTGTTACAAAGAGGTCATGACCTACAGGCTGAAAACTGCTGCCTTAGAGCAAAGCAATTCTCTTTTATTTGATATTTGTTTTTAAAAGCAAGTTCATAAGCCTTGCTCAGCATCCACAGAACAGTGGTTAGGATGTCAACCATATACAATGAGGCTGGCAGGTTCAAACCCAGCCAGGGTGACAACTGCAACCAAAAAATAGCCAGGCATCGTAGCAGGCGCCTGTAGTCCCAGCTACGTAGGAGGATGAGGCAGGAGAATTGCTTAAGCCCAATAGTTGGAGGTTGCTGTGAGCTGTGATGCCACATCACTCTACCAAGGGCAGTATACTGAGACTCTGTCTCAAAACAAAAAAGTTCCTAAGACTGAAACTAGTGAAGTATTTGCAATTATGAGTAGGCATTAGGCTGAATTAAGCTATGCTATACCACAGTCTTTATGAAACTTGATCTCCAGAAGTTTGAGGCTCTCCTCATGATTCATGTCATTTATTACTATTGCAGGTAAGAAAAAAATGCTTATTGGAGTAGAAAATTTTCCAGCATCCCAAAGAGTACAAACCTAGTTGAAGGTTTTTAGTTATCTAACTTTGCAAATTTTATAATGAATTATAGAAGGAATACAATCAACAACAAAAGACTTCGTTTTACTAGACCAATAATCCTATAGATAAAACAAAATTTCACAGCCAGAACCAGTTTTACACAATTTAGTAAATCCATTTAACTAAATGTTTTTTTATTGCACTTTCGCATCTCTTTTTCCTTCCATTCCAAACATATACATAAGATAGAAAAGACTAACATTAGACAGAAAGGACTGAAGAAAGAATATACACACATACATCCATTGGGAGACCTTACCCCAACTGGGTCTTTAAGGTTTGTTTGGGATCCTTTTTTCACTGGAGGTTTCCTGGGTGTTTTAAGCCTCCTGGTCACAGATTGAAAAATAATTTTAGTTCAACATTAATACAAAAACTTCACCTATAACTTATATAGACAACCTTCCTGCGAGTTATAAAAAACACTACATCCCAAATAACATGAATACTAAATTGCATTAGCAGTAGAGTGTTTGTGGAATGTGTAATCCAACAGTAATTAAAATTTGGTGTAGAATACATTTTTGGTAAAATGTACTAAATTATTCTTTAATTAGTTCTATATTCAAAATAGCTTACATATTTTTTTTCTTTTTTTTACAGACAGAATCTCACTTTGTCACCCTTGGTAGAGTGCCATGGCTTCATGGCTCCACAGCAACTTCCAGCTCCTGGGCTTAGGCCATTCTCTTGTCCCAGCCTCCTGAGTAACTGGGACCACAGGCGCCCGCCACAATGCCTGGCTATTTTTTTGTTGCAGTTTGGCCAGGGCCAGGTTTGAACCTGCCACCCTTGGTATATGGGGCTGGCGCCCTACTCACTGAGCCACAGGCACTGCTCTTTTCTTTTTTTTTTTTTTGAGACAGAGTCTCATTATGTCTCCCTCAGTAGAGTGCTGTAAGTTCACAGCTCACAGCAACCTCAAACTCTTGGGCTTAAGCGATTCTCTTGCCTTAGCCTCCCAAGTAGCTAGGACTACAGGCACCAGCCACGATTCCTGGCTATTTTTTTGTTGTAGTTGTCATTGTTGTTTAGCAGACCTAGGCTAGGTTCAAACCTGCCAGCCCCGGTGTATGTGGCCAGTGCCCTAGCCACTGAGCTATAGATGCCACGCTAGAAAATAGCTTACATATTTTCTTGAACAATTTTACAGAAACACTACTTGGCCTAAACAATATGATAATCTACAACACTGTAATAGCCAGGGACTTCAACAAACCACTGACAAAACTGGACAGATCCTCCATGCAGAAACTGAACAAAGAAACTTTGTACTTAAATACAACTTTAGAACAAATGGGTTTAACAGATATATACTGAACATTTCATTCTAACACTACTAAGTATACATTCTTCTTATAGTTCATGAATCATTCTCCAAAATTGATCAGACCCTAGGACACAATCAAACCTCAACAAATTTAAAAGAATATAAATTATACCTTGCATCTTTATAGACCACAATGAAATAACAGTAGAACTCAATTCCAACAGATACCTTCATTCCCCACACAAAAGCATGGAAACTAAACAACCTTTTGCTGAACAACAGCCAAGTCAAGGAGGAGATAAAGAAGGAAATCACTAGATTCCTGGAACAAAATGACAATGAAGCCACAAGCTATCAAAACCTGTGGAATACTACAAAAGCAGTCCTAAGAGGGAAATTTATCACATTAAATGCCCACATCCAGAAAACAGAAAGAGCACAAATCAACAATCTAATGAATCAGCATAAGGAACTGGAAAAGGAAAAACAATTCAATTCCAATCAAGCAGAAGACAATAAATAATCAAAATTAGATAGGAAGTAAATGAAATTAAGACCAAAAGAACTATTCAGAAAATTAATGGAACAAAAAAGTCAGTTTTTTAAAAGGTAAATAAAACTAAAAAACCTTTGACCAGATTAACTAGAAACAGAAAAGCAAGATTTCTAAGAAGCTCATTTGGAAATGAAAAAGGGGATATAATAACAGATACCACAAAGATACAAAAGATCTTCACCAAATACTACAAAAAACTTTATGCCCAGAAATTTGAAATTGTATAAGGGCACATTACTATAAAAAAGCTTCCAACAAAAAGAAAGTTCTGGACCAGACAGTTTCACACCAGAATCCCACCAAACCTTCCAAGAAGAGTGAACACCTTTATTGCAGAACCTATTCCAAAACAATGAGAAGGATAGAATACTCCCCAACTCCTTCTACAAAGCAAATATCACCCCAATAGCAAAATCAGGAAAGGATACAACAAAAAAGAAAACTACAGACCAATTTCATTAATGAATATCGATGTAAAAATACTCAACAAAGTCTTAGCAAACAGAATTCAGCTACACATCAAAAAAGATTTTATCACGACCAAGTGGGCTTCAGCTCTGGGATGCAAGGCTGGTTTAATATATGCAAAACCATAAAAAATTCACTACATAAACAGAAGCAAAACCAAAGATCATATGATCTCAACAGATACAGAAAAAACACTTTACAAAATTTAGCATCCTTTTCTGATAAGAACTTAAGAAAATTGCCATAGATGGGAAATTTCTTTCTTTCTTTTTTTTTTTTTTTTTTTTTTTAGACAGAGCCTCAAGCTATCACCCTGGGTAGAGTGCTGTGGCATCACAGCTCACAGCAACCTCCAATTCCTGGGTTCAAGCGATTCTCCTGCCTCTGCCTCCCAAGTAGCTGGGACTACAGGTGCCCACCACAATGCCCAGGCTACTTTTTGGTTGCAGCCGCTATTGTTGTTTGGTGGGCCCGGGGCTGGATTCGAACCTGCCAGCTTAGGTGTTTGTGGCTGGCGCCTTAGCTGCTTGAGCACAGGCACCCAGCCGAGATGGGAAATTTCTTAAACTGATAGAAGACATTTATGACAAATGCACAGCAAATATCATACTAAATGAAGAAAAACTGAAAGTATTTCCCCTTAGAACTGGAACCAGACAAGGATGCCTACTATTTAACATACTGCTGGAAGACCTAGCCAATATAATAATCAAGCAAAAGAAGGATAGCAAGGGTATCCAAGTGGGGACAGAGGAGTTCAAACTATCATTCTTTCCTGATGATACGTTCTTATCTGGAGGCATCAAGTGACCAAACTTCACCAAGTCTATGGTGATCAAAACAGCATGCTACTATTATAAAAACAGAGACATGGATCTATGGAACAGAATAGAGGAACTAAAGACAAAACCAGTCTCATAATGCCATCTGATTTTTGATAAAGAAAACAAAAGTATACACTGGGGAAAAGAATCCCTATTTAACAAATGATACTGGGACAACTGGGTAGCCATGTGTAAAGACTGAATGTAGACCCCCACCTGTCACCACTTATTAGAATTAATTTACTATAGATAAAACATTTAAATCGAAAATCATAAAAACTCTAGAAGAAAGTATGGGAAAAACTCTTAATGATATCAGCCTTGGGAAAGAATTTATGAAGAAGACTTCAGAGGCAATCACAGCAAAAATAAATGGGAACTGATCAAATTAAAAAGTTTCTGCACAGCTAAGGGCACAATCAACAAAACAAAGACAGAACTTTCAGAGTGGGAAGATATTTTGCATGCTACTAATCTGATAACCACAACCTACAAAGAACTCAAGCAAATCAACAAAAAGAGAGCAAACACCTATATTAAAAAGTGGGCAAGAGAAATGAACAGAAATTTTTCTCCTGCTATTTGCAACGAAAATAATTTTTTTTTTTTTTTTTTTTTTTTTTGGAGACAGAGCCTCAAGCTGTCACCCTGGATACAGTGCTATGGCATCACAGCTCACAGCAACCTCCAATTCCTGGGCTCAAGCGAGTCTCCTGCCTCTGCCTCCCAAGCAGCTGGGACTACAGGCATCCACCACAACGCCCTGCCATTTTTTGGTTGCAGCCGTCATTGTTGTTTGGTGGGCCCGGGCTGGATTGGAACCCGCCAGCTCAGGTGTATTTGGCTGGCGCCTTGACAGCTTAAGCCACAGGCTCCAAGCTATGCAACGAAAATAATTTTATGGTTGAGGGTCTCCACAACATGAGGAACTGTATTAAAGGGTTGTGGCATTAGGAAGGTTGAGAATCACCGACCTAAATGGATTTGAAGAACACTCTAATATTACAGGAATGGAAAAACATGCATCATATGTGCTCAATACTAAATTGAAACTAGTAGATTAAAAATCATGTGCTTGGATCGGCGCCTGTGGCTCAACGGGCTGGCCGGTTCGAATCCAGCCCGGGCCCGCCAAACGACGACGGCTGCAACCAAAAAAATGGCTGGGCATTGTGGCAGGCGCCTGTAGTCCCAGCTACTTGGGAGGCAGAGGCAGGAGACTCGCTTGAGCCCAGGAATTGGAGGTTGCTGTGAGCTGTGATGCCACTGCACTGTATCCAGGGTGACAGCTAGAGGTTCTGTCTCAAAAACAAAAAAAACAAACCATAAGCTTATTTGAGAGAAAAACTCAATTAAATTCCAGAAGGGGCGGGGTTCGGCAAGTTCCCACCCAAAGGTAACAGTGCAGGAATGTATGGCACAATTGGGTGAAGGAAACAACTACAACCTTACAAATGCAAACAATGTAACTTAATCGTGTGTGCCCTTACATTGATCTTGAAAAAAAAATCCTTTGTCCCCAAACAAAATGTGATCTCAAATTGCCAATTTCTTGCTCTTGTAAGCAGTAAGAAAGGCATTTTGATTGATTTCACCATTTCTCTACCATATAATTGTTTTTCTTCATATTTATGTACAGGCTGGATGAACATTTAACACGTTAGAAATTAAGAAATTATTGACTTAGATCGTAGACTTTTTTTCAAAAGTTGAGACAAATTAGTCTTACCTGCAAAATACTATTGTGGTAGGTTTACTTAAACTCACTATATCTTTCCTTTATTATAAAGATTTTGACTTTGGCTTGGATTGTGGACTATTTTTTCTCCCAGTTGAGAAAAAAAAAATTAGTCTTAACTGCAAAATACTATTGTGGTTTACTTAAACTCACTGTATCTTCCCTTTATTTTAAAGATTTTGACTTTGGCTTGGATTGTAGACTATTTTTCTCCCAGTTGAGACAATTAGTCTTAACTGCAAAATGCTATTGTGGTAGGTTTACTAAAACTCACTGTATCTTTATTATAAAGATTTGACTTTGGCTTCTTAATAAAAACAAATTCATTTTTGCAAATGATTACCTAAATGATAACAGTTATAAAAGTTAACCTTCTTTGCAAGACAAATACTTCTTTACTTATTAATGGTGTGCCCAAAACGTTCCGTCACCAACTTCGTTAGGTGTGGGCTTGGGGGCTGTGTATGGCGGCGGGGGCTCTCTCTGGCCAAACAATAAAACAAAAGTAACTGGCCCATAGAAGGTGATGGTCTCCACCTCAAGGCCACAGTACTGGGCTAGCAAAAGCACGCAGCTCTCACCAAGGCCACGGCTTTCCCAGGACGGAGCGCATGTAACCAACCCCCAAATTAGAAAACCACAACACTCGGCTTCACGTGCGAGACGACCCCTGACCAGAGTCGCCTCTTGAACACCACTAACTCTGCAAAACGCAATCTGCGGGGCGAGAAGGGAAACCTGAGACAGGCAGGGGGACGGTGTCCTGGAGTCAGGAGGATGACAACCCAGTTAACAGAAACCAGGCTCCCGGCACAAAAACTCCCGACCTTTCCTCGGCCACAGGAGGCCAGGCCAGCGCGGGGCGGAGACGCAGCGGGGAGACGCGGCCGGGGTCTCCGAGCCCAGGCTCACCCGTAGTGGCCTCCTGTGGAGGGTTCTCCTTTGGGAACCGGAGCCGCGTGGGGCTGGGCGCAGATGGCGAGGAGAGACGCTGGCCCTCAGCCCCAGCGGCCAGGACCCTGCCTCCGCCCGCCCTCCCTGCTCCGCGGCCCCAAACTCACGCTGGTTTCATGGTAGCAGGCTCCGCGCTGCCTACACGCGCGCGCGGGACACCGAGCTCTATTCGGCAGGCCGGCAAAGACGGCGTGGCCGCAGGAACCGGCCGCGGGAACGGGGACTCCTAGGCTCAGGCGCCGCACTCCGGAAAGCTGGGATGCGCCCCTGGGAACCCAGGTGAGCTCGCGCGCGGCGCTTTTCAAACGGGCCAATCAGCGTTCACTCGCAGGAAAGGGGCGGGGCCTTAGCGGAAGTGGCTGTTCTGCCGGAAATGGCCCTCGTCTCCTAGACGACCCCGCGGAAAGGGCGGGAGGAGTCTGGGTGGCAGAGCTGAAAGAAAACCTCAGAGGTGAAGTACAATGAACTAATTCTATCTCATTTCAACCTTTCCCCCTTCGCGGTTAACTGTTAAATATACATCTACATCTTTCATGGAACTCTAGCGCCTTCTCAATTTCCTACAGGACCGTAGCTCTGGTAAGGATGGTCATAATTTATGGTTTCCTTGTTAGTGTTGGGGCTCAGACAATGATACTGCAAAGTAAGGCTCTTTGAAATATTGAGTAGTTGAACTAAAAGATTGGAAATCCTGTCTCCAACGTTCTGCCTTTCTCCCTTTGCCAAAGTAAAACATGGAAACCAAAACTCCTCTCCCTCAAAGTAAGACAAATATTACCCTAACCCCTCCCCCCCCCCTTTTCTGTATAGGAGCTGTCCATAATGAAATTCTCCTATCTACCTTGTCTGATAGTAGGTCATAAGACTCATTCCTGAGAGAGTCTGTATCCCTGTACCTGAGACAAGGGAATGCTACACAGAATGGCCAAGAAGAATATTCAGTCTAGTTCATACTCCATTTGTCCAAACACATTTCTACACAATTGTCCATTCTTTGTCAAATATAAGTATAAAAATTGGACAATTTTCCCTGGGTCTTTAGGACTTCGTTTCTGAAGGTTCCAATGTCATGTAAAATTTTTCATGTAAAATTTTGATTTTGATTTAAGTAAATTTGTTATGATTCTTTTATCTGTCTTTTGTTAGAGTAATGTTGGCCGTCGCTCATCTGTTAGGTAAGAAAATGTATCGTATCTTTTCCACCTCTGCATTGAACATTATTAGGATTTTGCCAATATTATAAAGATAGCTACAGTTAATAAACTTGCAAATACATAATTTTATACAATGCAAGTACATATGCAGGATAAATTCTGAGAAGCAGAATTGCTGAATTAGAGTATATGCACCTGTAATGTTTCTCCAATATTGCCAAGTTGTCTTCCATAAAAGCCCAAATGTACACTTTGACCCGCCTATAGAATGTTTGTTTCTCCACAGATTTCAGACAACAAAGTGTTATCAGACTTTTCCCAAGATATGTAATGTGTAAAAAAAATCATGTTGTAGTTTATCTTTTCATTTCTTTTATGACAAGTTTGGATGTTTATTATATTTAAGAGTTGTTTGTGTTTTCTTCCCTATGACCTGTGTTCATAGTCCTTGTTTCGTTGTTTTATTGGGTTGTTATTCTTGTTGATTTATAAAAGCTTTTCTTATATTAAAAAACTAATCCTCATCCAAAATATGAGTTCAAATATTTTCTAGTTCATATTTTAGTTCTTATAATTTGGTGACAGCTTAGAAAAAAAATTTGGTAGCCAAATTTCTCAATCTTTTCTTGTATGGCTTCTGTTTTCTGTCTTATTAGGAAAAATCTTACCCACTCTGAGGTTGGTTGTTTTAGTTTCCCATATTTTTTCCCCAGTGTTCCTCTTGCTTTGTTTTTTATGTTGAAGCTTTTGAGCCATTAGAACTTTGTTATCAAGCAAGAGTTTGGGATCTATACCATTTAGTAATCAGGCTTGGTTGCTGACTACTTACCTCCTACTTGCTGTCCATCTGGCTTCTGCCTCAGTCTCTCTATTAGAACTCTTTGTCACCAGCTCGGCGCCTGTGGCTCAACGGGCTAAGGCACCAGCCATGTACAACTGAGCTGGCGGGTTCGAATCCAGCCTGGGCCTGCCACACAACAATGACGGCTGCAACCAAAAAATGGCCGGGCGTTGTGGCGGGCGCCTGTAGTCCCAGCTACTTCGGGGGCAGAGGCAGGAGACTCGCTTGAGCCCAGGAATTGGAGGTTACTGTGAGCTGTGATGCCACGGCACTCTACCCAGGGTGACAACTTGAGGCTCTGTCTCAACAAAACAAAACAAAAAAAGAAAAGAACTCTTTGTCACCAAGATCACCATCTCCTTGATGCTAAATCTAATTGGCCCTTCCTCACCCTTGCCTTATTTCACCTCTCAACACCTCCAAAAAAAGGTTGCCAGTTCCTCTCTTTCCATGCCTTTATTTATTCTCCTAGATCTCTAGCCCCACTTTCTGAATCTCATTTGGGGGTCTTTTCTCCTCTCTTAAATGTTGTGGCTCACAGTTTTCACCTGCTCACTAGCTGTGCCTTCTTGTCAGGCACTCTCAAGCATTCCCATGGCTTCACATCCCATTCCCATTTGCTCTTCTGAGCTCCAGACCTATATATCAAATTGCCTTCTAAATTCTCCACTTGGATGTCTCACAGATACCTCACATCTAGCACATCCTAATCTTTTCTCCCAAACCTGCTCCTCCTCAATGTATGGCATCACCCAAGCCAGAGTCACTCTGAGGCACCATCTTTGCCTTTGCCTCTCCTTCTGTTCCAACATTCAATCTCTACATCTTAACAGTTCTACCTGCTAAATAGCTTTCAAGACTCTCCACTCTTCATCCCACTGGCCATAACCTTCCCTCATCTGGATGCCTACAACATTGTCCTAACAGGCTTCCTTGCTGCCACCCTCCAATCTAGTTTCCATTTTGCAGCCAATTTACCCCTAAATCACAGGTCTGGTCTTGTCACTCCCCTGCGTGAAATTCTATGGTGGCTACTCATTGCTTGAGACCCTCCACAGGGCCCTGAGGTGCTTTCTTTCCAGGCTAATCACACATCACTGCCTCCTGTGCCCACCAGCCATGTTCAACTGCAGTGCCCTGAACACATTGGACTTAACACACTATTCTCTCTGCTATCACACTCTGCTCCCTCCTTTTCTCGAACAATGCCTCATCTTCAGTCCCCAGCAGATCTGTCAACTATCCTGCTCTGGATATTGGACCCGCCTAAGCGCACACCGCTGCCCTTCCCCACTCACTGCACCTGTTAATTTTCTTTAGCGCTCACATCCCAATCTGCAGCCACTATTTATTCATGTCTCCTCTGCTAGCTTATCACTAGTTGTCATTGCTGCATGCCTGGTGCCTAGCAGAGTAGGTGCTCCATACACGTTTTGAAGAAATGAATGAATCCCTCCTTTCAAAGAACACACCATGGCCAGCAAAAGATTTGCATTTTCCCCTAGAATTAGAAATACAGACCAGAGGTGAGGGGAGGAAAGGGGGAAGAAGTAGAATCTGGAGGCTTTTTTCTTTTAAAGTCAGCTTCTCGAGGTACAACTTACATAGAGCAAAATTCACCCACTGTAGTTGTATCGTTGCGTATATTTGATGAATATGCCCCATCCTCTAATGACCACCATAATCAAATGTGTATTTCTATTACACAGAAAATCCCTTCATGCTGCCCCTTTGTAATCAGTCACCTTCCCCTTAGTCCTGGATCTCAGCTACCACTTCTGTGATTTCCCTCCTTATAATTTTGCCTTTTCCAGAATATCTCTTCTTTCTCTCAACATAGAGCTTTGAGATCCACCCATGTATTGCATATACCAGTAATTTGATCCCCCTATTCTATTAGATGAATGCAGGACAATTTATCATTCACTAGTTGAGACTTAGGTTGTTTCCACTTTTTGGCAATTATGAATAAAACTGGTGTACTTGCTTGTGTAAAGGTCTTTGTGTAGATGTGTTTTTATTTCTCTTGGGTGAGATTGTAGGTCTTGTGTGACAAGTTTTACTTTATTAGAAACTGCCCAACCGGATTAGCCAGGGGCTTACACAAATCACCGAAAAGGGGTTAACACTACACAGATTTGAAATCGTATGTTCAGCCAAACACCCAGATAAGTAAGTCCAGCTGTGAGAACCCAATGAACACCAATGACCAGAAACTTCTTAAGCTCAAGAGTGGTTAAGGGAAGGCAGTGAAATAGAAACAGGAAGCTGAGACACACTCCTCATGCCTTGTTCCCTTCCTGGCCCTGCTAGTCACTCAGTGGCCTTGCCAACATTATTTCACATCCCCAGGCCATGTGAATGTCTCTCCCCAGTTATTTGTATTGTAAAATGAAAGGTTAGATGTTGATGTTTTACATACTCAAAACACAAATTAATAAAATTAACCAGGTTGGAAGAAGACTGTAAAATTCACAGAAAAAGAAAAAAGTGATCTGAATTATATTTCAAAAGAGCAAACTCACTGAGAAAGGGAGTAACTAACCCAGTAATTTTGGCTATTTAAACTCAGGCTTGCTGTCAGGCTCAAAACAAAAAAGAACTTGAAAGAGATTGAATTCTAATTATCAGACTTCTTTCCCCCCTCCCCCCATTCTGTAATGGAATATTATTCTGAAACATTCTGCGCATCTGGGGATTGAGCACCTAAGTAAATATATTGTGGCTAATAAGACCCAGGTTCTCACTGTTGGAGAAAGGAGTTATGAATATTGAAAGAGGGAAGCATGAAAAGTACCTGGGCATTTTTGGTACTATTTTGTAAAATTTTTCTAAGTCTGAAATTTTATTTTATTTTATTATTTTTTTAGAGACAGAGTCTAACTTTGTCACCCTCAGTAGAGTGCTGTGGTGTCACAGCTCTTAGCAACCTCCAGCTCTTGGTCTTAGGCGATTCTCCTGCGTCCGACTCCCAAGTAGCTGGGACTACAGGCGCCCGCCAGGCCAACCTATTCTTTTTGTTGCCATTTGGCTGGGGCCAGGTTTAAACCCGCCACCCTAGGTAAATGGGGCTGGTGCCCTACTCACTGAGCCACAGACACCGCCCTGAAGTTTTTTTTTGAGACAGAGCCTCAAGCTATCACCCTGGATAGAGTGCTGTGGCATCACAGCTCACAGCAACCTCCAATTCCTGGGCTCAAGCGAGTCTCCTGCCTCCACCTCCCAAGTAGCTGGGACTGCAGGCGCCTGCCACAACGCCTGGCCATTTTTTGGCTGCAGCCGTCATTGTTGCTTGGCGGGCCCGGGCTGGATTCGAACCCGCCAGCTCAGGTTTACGTGGCTGGCGCCCTACCCCACTGAGCCACAGGCGCCGAGCCTGAAGTTTTATTTTTTTAAAAAATAATTGAACTAGGCTCGGTGCCTGTGGCTCAAGCGGCTAAGGTGCCAGCCACATACACCTGAGCTGGCAGGTTCAAATCCATCCTGGGCCTGCCAAACGACGATGGCTGCAACCAAAAAATAGCTGGGCGTTGTGGCGGGCACCTGTAGTCCCAGCTACTTGGGAGACAGAGGCAGGAGAATCGCTTGACCCAGGAGCTAGAGGTTGCTGTGAGCTGTGATGCCATGGCACTCTACCCAGGGTGACAGCTTGAGGCTCTGTCTCAAAAAAAAAAAAAATTTCAACTATATTAAGTGATTTGTTTTTTAAGCCAGTCAAATTTAGCAGTTGGGGTTGACTACCAACTCTAGTGATACTAATATTAACCTCTGATGACCCATTACTATCAGATAGTACGTATATGAGTGTTACTTAACTGCCCTTACATTAAAATCACCTGTTGCTTTTGCTAAAAATTCAAAACTCCTAGACCTCTTCCCTCTCCTTTGGTATTCTGTGTCAGTATGCTCCAGCCAAGAATCTGCATTTTACATGATTCAACACATTTTAGAAGGGCTGAATTAAATGCTCTTTGAAGTTCTTTCATTTTATACTCTGGAGGTGAAATTTAAGTTAGTTTTTTCCAAAACTGCATGTAGAATATAGACAGCTAGCAAGTAGAATATGGGACTGACAGCTTTCTATTTGTCTGCAGTGCATTTATTGCTGAGTTGAAGCATCCTATAAAAATACCAAGAGGACCTAAGGAAGCTCTTTAGGGCCAGGCATGGTGGCGCACATCTGTAATCCCAGCACTCTGGGAGGACGAGAGAGGTGGACTGCCTGAGCTCAGGAGTTCAAGACCAACCTGAGCAAGAGCATGACCCTATCTCTACAGGGTCATAAAAATAGAAAAAAAGTAGCTGGGTGTTGTGGCAGGCACCTCTACTCCCAGCTACTATGGAGGCTGAGGCAAGAGGGTTGCTTGAGCACAGGTGTTTGGGGTTGCTGTGAGCTATGACACCATGGCACTCTATCCAGGGCACAGTAAGATTCTGTCTTGAAAAAAAGAAGAGAGAGAGAGCAAGCTCTTTAGGCAATCTTCCAGAAAGAAAATCCAGAAAATTTTCAGAATTTGTGGCAAGTCAAGCCATTCGGACATCTGGAATTACACATTTCTGGAGCGACTTGATATCCATCCAAGAAAATGGGCGAGCACTTGCTGGCTTTAGGGCCATGGTACTTACCATTGCCTCTACTTAAAATGCCTTGCTCTCACGAGCCAGCAAGCCTGGCTCCTTTTTTCCAAGTCTCTCCTCAAATGCCAGCATATTGGAGTCGCTGTCCAATTCACTTGCCTCACCACCCTAATTAAGAGACCCTAATCCTTCACCATGCTCGTTTTCTTTACAGTAGTTACTATCTGAACTTATCTATGTATCTTGTTTGTCTGCCCCACCAGAACACTAGCTCCATGAAGGAGGGACATCATAGCTTTTATTCACTTCTATATTCCCAGCTTCTAGGACAGCATCCATTAAACATACCAAGCACTAATTGTTCATTTAATGATTTACCAGGTCCAGGAATCATTTTTCTCATGAGGAATGAACATGTTTGCAATATGGTAGGTAAAACATAACCAAATCAAGTGGCAAACCGGACAACTTTATGGTAATAAATAAATTCCATTTATTTTTTTCTCTCACACAGTTCAAGAAACCAGATAGACATAAATGTAAGTTGGAAGAACATCTCTGAGTTTGGATATAAGTCTCTGCTGTAAAGGATTGTGAACTGAAAAATCAGAGGCTGGCATTCAACTAATATGTTATAAAGTGTTGTACAGTGTCAATAGGTATTTCAGAAAAAAAAAAAAGTACCATTAGGGACACAATAAATTGAAATGATGCATCCAACAAAACCATTCTATTCCATTCCACTGTCCTCATGAGAATCTCTCATGTGAACAGTGTTCCACAAAAACACTTTGAGAAAGACTGCAGCAGATCAGATAGTTAAATCATGTTGTACTCAAAAGACCTCTAAATTTCCTACAGTGTTCTACTAACAATTACAAATTCATTTCTTTTGAAAAGAGATGAGAGTTATTTTCTAAAAAGTGAGCAAAATTGACTAAATGGCCTTATTCAAACACATTCAAGTTTTATCACAACGGTACTGTCTGCTAAATTTTAGAGTATTGATTCTCAAAGGAGAGGAGGAAGAGGTACATCTTATTAGAAGTGTGCCCCACTACCACCACCATATTCCCTTTTGCCAAATTGTGAGCAATTGTTACCAATAGAAGTATGTCACATCTCTTAAGTGCACTGAAACATTTTTAAAATATTGAGAATCAGTTCATTAAAAGACATCCTTCCAACTGACTCTGCCCAACATTTTGACTTTCTGAGATGGCTCAGGTAAAATTATATCCATGTTAGGCTCGGCGCATGTGGCTAAAGCAGCTAAGGCGCCAGCCACATACACCTGAGCTGGCGGGTTCGAATCCAGCCCGGACCCGCCAAACAACAATGATGGCTGCAACCAAAAAATGGCCGGGCATTGTGGCGGGCGCCTGTGGTCCCAGCTACTTGGGAGGCGGAGGCAGGAGAATCGCTTGAGTCCGGGAGTTAGAGGTTGCTATGAGCTGTGATGCCACAGCACTTTACCCAGGGTGACAGCTTGAGGCTCTGTCTCAAAAAAAAAAAAAAAAATTATATCCATGTTAGATATCTAATGCTTATTACTTAAAACTTAATGATAATTAAGATATTTCAGCCCAGTCTCATTTTGCATTAGAAGCTTCCAAAACAGTATGATGCAACTTTTTACAAAATTTGAATTTATAACACTGTCCCCAAAAGTATACAATAGGACTAAAGTTAACCAAACTTATGAAAACATTATGAAACATTTGATCTTATTTTGTTGATCTCACATTTCATTTTTATCATTTAACATGATAAAGCAACATAAGCAAAAATTAAATAATCGGAAATTCTTTCAAATTGATCACTTATTGTTTCTCAGCTATTTCTGAGCTAAACAGAGAATGTTATTTTATTATCTATAAACAATAGAATTTAAAGCACTTTATGTCTTTGGCAATACTATAAAAAGGTATTTAAACTTTAGACCTTCTCTTTTAATCATAAAACTGAAGTTAAAGTAAGATGAAATGGAAGCCTACAGACCCTGCTAGTGAAATTCCATTAACAATGTCAGGTTGGTGCCAAAAATAACAAATTTTGTCATGCAGTTTGTAATTAATGTAGCAAAAATTTACCATCCCATAGAATTTTATCAGTCTGCTTTCACCACTGCAAGTAATGTAACTAATGAAATCATATTTCTTGGCTACCCTTGTCCAATATAAGTTGTTACTTGTCCTGAGAGAATTAGAAGATGAGTTGTCTATCAGGCCATTAAAGTATCTGGGATAGTTAATGGTAGAAACAGTTTTCTTAGATATGGGGGTGTTCCTGAGTGAGCAGTGAGCATCCTGCATTGTCATAGAGGTCCCCTAGGTCATTCCCAAGTGCAGGTCAGGGTTTGATGACAGAGCAGTTAAAAGCTGTTTTGCATTAGCATTTCTGTACTCCCTGAAAACACCATGAAATAGTGGTCTTTAATTAGTAATGGAACAAATGAGTGTTTTTGTACTATTCAAAGGAAAAAAGTCTAGAACAAAAAGTGGGGGACACACCCTTAGGTGGTGAATTGCTGAAACTTAGATAAAGCAAAACAAAGCTGATAGGCCCAAATACCTCTGGAATGTTTGACACCAGCACCTATTCCAGTTTGGTCCCTGGCCCTCCTGTGCTAGAATCATCTAAGAGACCTGCTCCTGTACTGATCTCCTCTACAAAACCTTAGACCTAGTAAAGCAGAATCCCCCGTTTTGCTCCTAGAATCTGCATCTGTCACAAGCTTACCAGGCATTCTTGGTTCACAGTAAAGCTTGAGAACACTATATTTGACCATCCCATTGTCAGGGCTGTTGACATCCTCTACATAATACTAAATTTTGCAGCATATTTGAAATGCTGATGCAACATTAAAGGAATGACATCCCTAAATATAGCAACCTTAATTGATTTAAAAGGTGATAGATGAGCACAAATAATTGGGATTAATGTGCCCAACTCCCATAGTTTAACACATTTTACCTGCACTGCCTAATACTCTGCAGATTGAATTGGCAACAAGAAAACAGTGCATAATAGAACACAGGACACCCAGCTGTGGACTTTGAAGAAAAAACTTACAAACTCTGAATCCATAATGACATAAGAACTTGCACTTTGGAGGCAGAATGGACTTGTAAGAACAGAAAAAATGGAGAGTCTTCTGTTCTTACAAATCCATTCTGGACAAAGAACCCCCTCCTCAAACTGGTCACCTCATTCTGTAATGTTTTTCCAGTCCCTAGAGCTCCCTCACTTGTTCTTTCTCAGGCCTTTCCAGTGATTTTTCCCACTCATTCTCCCAAAAGAGTTGACAGGCCATGGCAGAAGCTCTCCAGAGCAGCTTTGCTATGTGAAATTAAATGAAGCAAGATCTATTTTCAAAGGGTAATACAAAGTTACAAGGGTAATATGCTTAATCCACCTATTTAAATAGAACTAAAAGCTGTGTTTTAAATAAATTTAAAACTTAATGAAATATCAATAATTTGCCTTACCAAGGACTTGCTCAAACCCACATTCCCCTTTTAAAATCACACATTATCTCAGTGCACATTTAGAGAAATTTCCCCAGTTAAATGTCTTTTTGGCCTGAACTCTTTCAAAAATGCCAAGACACCAATCACCATGAGTGTTTAAGGCCACTGTAAGCTAGGATTATGCCACCAGCTTATGATGGTGAGGGTGTTGTAGCTTAATGTTGACATATGGCACGAAAAGCTTATGGTCTGAGTCATGTTTCTTTTTTATGTAATTCTGGCTCCGGAATCCGATACAGAGCAGCTGAGAAATAAATTATGTTACTGAGGCTGAAGATGATGCACAGAAGTATGGCTCCAGCTATCTGAGGGAAAGAGACGGGCCTAGAGGTGGCCAGGAGCCATTCCCTCCTCAGAGTCTTGTCCAGAAGTATGGCTTCCATCTGCATGTGGGTGGCCAGAATCACACACACGTGGAACAGCTGGTGACTGTGACCTAAGGCAAGCACACAAGAAGCCATCAGGATCAGCACAAAAAGGGATGGAGTTTTGATATACACTACAGCATGTACGTATAAAAACATAATGTTGAATGTGGAAAATATACCTTAATAAATTTATTATTTATGATTTTTATTTTTTGTTTTTTTGAGACAGAGTCTCAAGCTATCACCCTGGGTAGAGTGTCAGGCATCATAGCTCACAGCAAGCTCCAATTCTTGGGCTCAAGTGATCCTCTTGCCTCAGTTTTTTCTACTTTTCTTACTTTTTGCTCAGGCTGGTCTCAAGCCCGTGAGCTCAACCTATCCACCTACCTCAGCCTCCCAGAGTGCTGGGATTACAGGCATAAGCCACCACACCCAGTCTCTTAATATATTTATTTTTAAAAAGCAATATGAGAAAACCAAAAAGGGTATCAGAGCAAACCAAATTCTTTTTTTTGAGACAGAGTCTCACTTTGTCGCCCTTAGTAGATTGCCGTGGTGTCACAGCTCACAGCAACCTCAAACTCTTGGGCTCAAGTGATTCTCTTGCCTCAGTTTTTCATTTTTAGTAGAGATGGGGTTTCACTGTTGCTCAGGCTGGTCTTGAACTCGTGAGCTCAAGCGATCCACCTGCCTCAGCCTCCCAGAGTGCTAGGATTACAGGTGTGAACCACCATGCCCAGCTTACCAAATTAATTTTTAAAACAACTTATCCAATAGCCTCATTTTCCAGATGTAAAAGTCAGGCACCATGTTCTCCCAAAGGTTGTCTCTGACCTCAGTGTAAAAGGAGAACTAGCCAGGTTTTCTGTTGGCCACTTCCCAAGTGGTCCTCTCTCTGTTGCTGATCATCACAGATGTGACCAGAAGCTCTTCCTCCCTGGTGACAGCTGGATGTCGCTCACGGGGGCTGATCTCTAAAATGAGCCCAGTAGAGGGTGGGGGACAGGGCAGAGACCTTTGGTGGTTGGTGAAAAAAGGAGTCCAGTGTCTAGGGCCAGGGACTACTTTGGGGGATAACCTTCAGATGCCAAGAGTAAGAGGAGAAGTCCACACTTCTTATGAGCTATGTCCCTAAAAAGTTCGTATGTTGAAGTCCTACCCCCAAAGGGCCCTAGAATGCAAATATTTGGATATAAGGTGATTAGAGAGATAATTAAGTAAAAATGAGGTCATTAGGGTGAGCCCTAATCCAGCAAGACTGGTGTCCTTGGAAGAAGAAATTGTGACTCAGACACACACAGATGGACGGTGACCATCAACAAGCCAAGGACAGAAACCAACCCTGCTGACACCTTGCGCTCAGACTTCCAGCCTCCAGAATTATGAGTACTTTGTTATGGCAGCCTTGGCAAACTAATACAACAGGAAAGTTAAATAAGGATTCTCCTCTGGTTAAAAAAAAAAAAGCTCAGCACCTGTGGCTCAAGTGGCTAAGGCACCAGCCACATACACCTGAGCTGGCGGGTTTGAATCCAGCCCAGGCCTGCCAAACAACAATGACGGCTGCAACCAAAAAATAGCCAGGCGTTGTGGTGGGTGCCTATAGTTTCAGCTACTTGGGAGGCAGAGACAGGAGAATCGCTTGAGCCCAGGAGTTGGAGGTTGCTATGAGCTGTGATGCCACGCACTCTACCCAGGGCGACAGCTTGAGGCTCTGTCTCTAAATAAATAAATAAATAAAAATAAAAAATAAAAAAGTTCAGGACCTATCCCAGAAATAGTCAATAAATGTGTCCTAGGGAAGAGCCAGCCTGGCCACCTTTCCTACTGTACAAGAGCAGAATCAGGCACAGGAGTGTGTGAGGGCTGAGGAGTCTCAGGTGGACATCTGGTGAGTTCTGTCTGTATGGCTGGGAGCAATGGGCCCCCAGGTTCTGTGCCCTCTGCCTCACCAGGCCTTTTGGTTGAGTGTGATTTCTGAATCTGTATGTGATAAAACAAAGTGCCACTGGTGCCTCTAATCATGGCCTCCTTTTCTTCCTTTCTGAAAATTTGTCCTCTAAACAAAGCAAATCTGGCCATATCTTTCAGGTGAGAGGAGACAGAAAATCAAAAGCAAAATTCTTCTTAGGAAGAATCAAGGTTCCTGCCACAGTGGGCACAGTCACTGCCCCTTTGATTACCATGGTACTTACCGAAGGAACTCTCACCCCAATCATTTGTCGACTTCACCCAAGGGTGCCTTCCGACTAGCCAGTCCTGGAGCCAGGGAAGGGGTGACACAGTGTAAAGCCCCTGAGACCCTGACACCTCCTCTGCACATCCCTTCTCAGATACCTGTGGGCTCATGCCCACCTGGAGGATGCACAACTTCTGTGTACACCAAGCCCCTCTCCAGTGGCTTCCAGTTCAGGAGGTCGGGGGTGGGCCCAAGGATCTACATGTTCCTAGATGGTGCCTCTGCTGCTGGTCCTGGGACCATACCCTGAAGAAACATACTGCTCTACCAAAACTTCCTTCCCACAGCCACCCCCACACACAAGACAGGCATGTCCCCTCCCTTGCACAGCCTCTGGCTGTTACCCTCAGGGCCATCTGCACCCCACCTTTCCTCTTCCTTCTATGGCTGCCTCTGGTGTTCACTGAATAACAGGATTCCTCATTTTAGGTAACAGTAGATAGAACTCTCTGGCCCTGTGCCCCATCTGAATGCTTTAGGGTCTAGACCCCCTGCTCCCCTTCTTCCCCAATCCTACCTGGCAATGCCCTGGCAAAGGACATCCTAGGCCCTGTTAACTTGCAACATCACTTACCTTGGCCTCTTTCCAGGCCCCTGCAGCTATATGCACTGGACTCAAGGATGGGACTCCTCCCCAGCCATGAGGGCAATGAGCAGAGTGGTAGGGCCGTCACCCACTTACCAATGTAGTCAAAGCGTCCAGGGGCAAGGCGCTCTGGCAGGTGTGCAGAGTACAAGAAACTGGCCAGAAGGGTCATGACCATGTGCTTCTGGTGGTACAAGGTGGCTTCATTTCGTGCACTCTCCCCTGGGAATAGGAATAGCTGCAGGTATTTAAAGAAACATCAGGCATCTCATGAGAGGAGGCCGGGTGAATGGTAGGCCCTCTTCCTTCCCAGGACCTGCAGCAAGGGCTTGGCTCTAACACCCACACGTCTCCACATGTAGGCATGGACGCCAGAGGCCTGGAAAAGGGAACTCTTAGGGATGTGTGGGCAAAACTCCTATCCTTAGTGTGATTGACTGAGACCCAATAGGATTGTATTTCAATCCCCCGAATGCTCATGACAGCCTTTTGGGTTATTTAATTACAAAAAGAAGGAGGAGGAGAAGAAGGAGAAGAAGAAAGGAAGGAAGGAAAGAAAAGGGAAAATGAAGACAAAAAATCCAATTAGATACAGTGCTACTCTTTCTGGGGGGTAAAATAAAAGTATAGTTGACCTTTAAACAATTCAGGGTTAGAGGTGCTGACTCCCTAAAAATTTAACTACTAATAGCTAATCCTGTTGACAAAAAGCCTTACCAATAATAGTCAATTAACAGATATTTTATATATACCATATTCTTATAAAATGTAAGCTAGAGAAAAGACAATGCTATTAAAAAGATCATGAGGAGTCGGGGCTGATCTTGCTGTCTCAGGGATTGGCAGAGGCAAAAGAAAATCCATGTGTAAGTTCAAACCTGTGGTGTTCAAGGGTCAAGTGTACAGTAAGAAAGTGGTCTATTTGTACTTCCACTCACTTTAAATCAGCACAAGGCCTAGAAATCCCTAGAAGGCCTTCTGAGTTATCAAAAAGTATTAATTATGACATTATACTATTTCAGAGGTGAGTACAGTTTTTGCATTATTATTATAAATAACAATAGTAGCTATCACTAAATGAGGGCACTAGGCCATGCCTTTTACATGCATCACCCTAGCTGAGCCATACAATTACCACAAGGCAGACTATCTTCCCCATTTTGCAGATGAGGAAAGTGGAGCAGAGAGTAACTTGCAAACCACCAGTAAAGGGTGAAATCAGGACTGGAATTCAGGAGGGTTTAGAGTCAGACGTCCCCTCCCTACTGCCCCACTGTGAGATGCAGCCTCTGTACCCCCTGCTATGGTGAGATGTGACAGGCTTGCTCATTCTGTTGTCTTCCCCTGTGTATGGACTCTGTCCTCAAGGAGGAGTGAGGGGAATGGGCTGCACCCCTATCTCTATCTCTCCCGGGACTCACACGGGTGCAGCACCTGTTCAGTGTGCCCCAGTGTGGCGGAAACTCTACCCTCCCCTTCATCCCTCAGCCCTGCCACTTGGCCTTCATGCCTCAGAACCACAGAACACTGCTTCTGGGAGGCAGACTCCACTCTCTGGGTACTGGCCAGGGGCCAGGCATCACTGAGCCATTGGATCTGTTGTTTTGATTAATCTTCATTAGTCCCAGTGAAGGAGGGGATGTAGCCTTATTTATAGATGAGGAAACTGGGGTTCAGAGAGGTTATCCTCTGCCTTAAGTCACATAGCCAGTATGACTGGCTTTGAATGTCCAGACTTTGAACCCAGGCCTGTGTGACCTGAGAATGCATGGATTTTTGCCCTCTTGTCCCTCCCACACCGTTTTCCTTTGTGCTCTCCATTTAACCCCTATCTCTCCTTTAAGGCCTTTGTTTATACCTTTCCCTTCAATATTAACAGTACCATAATCAACGATGATATATTATTCAATAACACACCCATAAGACTCTCACCACCAGCCAGCACTTTACATGTTACCTTGTGTAATCCTCCCCACAGCCCAATTACAGGGTTATAATCATTCCCACTAGAGAACTTGCCCACAGACAAGCATCAGGTAGGTGGCTCCCTCTCCTAAGTTCAGGTCCACGCCCTGCCCAGCTCTCTAAGCTGTTCCCAAAAGACTGTTCCCAAAGCCCACTCACTCCGCCTACCAGTACTGTGTGTTCATGCCATCTCCTAACCACTCCTCAAGGGCCATCGAGGCAGCACTTAGGTCTTAACTCCCACTGTGTCCTCCTGCGGTACCCAGTGTAGGCTGTGACCCCCTCAAACTCAGGAAACTGACTATGTGGTGTTGCAAACAGGCTGAGAGGAGGTGCAGCTGGCCCTTACCCTGTAGAAGATGGGGAGGGAGTCCCAGGCGTAGGGATAAGCAAAGGCAAGGACACGAAGCACCTTACAAAGTCCGGGTTTCTGGACTTCAAGGAACCTAAACCAGGGAAGGAAAGAGGGAGAAATGGGATGAAAAGAGTTACAGTAACTTACACACGCACACACTCAAAACTACTGAGACCTCTGGGACTCAACAGGGTCAGGCAGTTTTGCACAACCTCCTGTGGCTAGCCTTGTCATTTCTCCCACCCTGATGGAGGTGACAAAACCCCAGAAGTGAAAAGATCTCCAGAGAAACCACCTCCTAACACCGGGAGAAGCAGTGTTATCCAGACCATGCCAAAGAGGAGGCACTGGGCAGAAACCCAAGAGCTAAGTTATTTAACTGCCAAAGAGCCTCTTAAAAGTAGAATTACTGCCAGGACAGACAGACATGGGTGGAGAGTGGGTGGCCCCACTGGCACAGACCCCAGGTGAACATGCTCTGCAAAGGTTGAGAGGCACCCAACTAGTCAGAGCCATTCAGGTGATTACCATGCAGAAGACCTGGGTTCAAGCAGGTGTTTGATCGTTGGAGAGGTTTCTGTAATATTTCTACCGCACACAGGGACACCAGCCTGGGAAAACTAAGTAAATGTGAAGACTTTCCTTCTCTCATTCATCACTACTCCTCCTGTCTACTACCCAAAGACAGATAACACCAGCATTAAAACAAGAGGCGCCGACTATCATGAAGAGAAGACAGATCATGATAGGGTCTCAGCTGCTTGGGCCCTGCTTGCCAGGCAGGAACTGAGGGTTTGGGGAGCTGGGAAGTACAGATGGCAGGCTGGACACAGGGAGGACAGAGAGGGGCAGGAAGATCACCACACAAAATCACATCCCTTGAGAGGCCCAGGGAAAGAAACGCTGTGTGCCCAGCTGGCAGCCGAGTTCAGGAGGCAGAAACAGGTGCAGTCCCCGCCTGGATGCTGAAGTGTACTGTGGAGAACAGGGTCCTCCTCCCTGGCTGGCTCTAGGGCTGCAGGATGAGGAACCTGGCAGGGGTAATATGCAGAGCCAGGTGCAAGGCTTTCAGGGTGATTGTTATGATGTCTCTGGAGAGGCAATGTGTACATTCAGTCCCGCTCAACCCTTGCTGACAGTTCTGTCCCTCATCATGCTCTCTAGTGGGATGAGCTCTATGTCCTACTTGCCACTCCAACCTCTGCTGCCTGGACCCTCAGCTCCAGGCCACAGGCCTGCCCTTTTTCCTTCAAACACCATCCATGTACCCTCGAACCCTGGGCCCACTTCTCCTGGCCAGGTTGTCATGACCCTTATGAGCCAGTGCAGCCCACTGCTGTCAGTATCCCACACGTGGGTGAGCAAGGAACCCTCCCTGGGGACAGGCACCAGAACTGGGCAGGTCTGGATCTCCCATGTCTGAGGATGTGCACTTTCTCCAGGCTGATGTGTTGTACCCACTCCTAGGGGGAAAAGTAGCTCCAGTAGAGATCCCTGCTGTAGGGCAAAGGGACCTCTGCAGGTCCTGAGAAGCCACAGCCTCCAAAGACAGGCTCCAACTTCACTCCAGCTCATCAGCACATTTATTCTTTTTTCCTGACCCTGCCCATACATCAGAGAAGCACATGGTAGATACCAGTGGAGAAGGAAGAGAAGTTCAAGGAGAGGGAAAAAGGGACCTGGATTTATCATCTCCCAAACAAGAACCACGGCCATGGATTAAACTATAGACTCTAAGAGAGGTGAGGCTGTGCAGTACCGAGATCTCATGTGGAGTGCTTGATTGGTACACACGGAGTACCCTGACTGTGCTGTGTATGACCATGTGACCTGAGCAGGTCACTTAACCTTTGCATGTCCCTCAGTTTTCATGTGTAACATAGGGACAGCAACTGTACCTCCCTGTTGTAAGGATTTGATGAAATGATGCTTACGAGGTGTTTAGAATTGTGCACAGCATGGAGTCACACATACTAAAATGACAGCTTTTAAAAAACATATGGAGCGTGGGGCTCCATTCTCTTCCCTCCCAATCCTATAGCTATGATGGACTAGAACACTGGAACAGGAAGGGAAAGAACAGGTTCTGGGTGATTTGCCTAAAGTCAGATAAAACTGATAAGATGCCAGGTAGAATATAAACCCAGGACTGTCTGGCTCTCAGGTGTCACCTTCCATGCCTCCCCCAAGGAGGTGGAGCAGGCCTCAGACCACTCAGCCTCACCCTTCCTTGCACCCCTCAGCTGCCTCCTCAGTTGACCCTCGCAGGCCTTGCCCAATCTCAGCAGGGCCACTCCCTCTTGCCCTGTGCACTGCCACCGCCTGCCAATGTGGGTTGAGAGGGGGTTGGTCCTAAAGTGCGCCCTTTGTGGCCACTTACACACGAAGAAATCTGGCTCTGGCTGGTGAGGGCCATCCCCCAAAGTATGGATTTCCTGAGACTTGAGACAACATTTCGCCCGGCCTGATAAAGTGCTTCCCCAGGGGCAAACGGACCAGCCTCTCCAGTTGCAAAGCCGAGTCTATGGGGAAAAAAAGGAGAAAAAGCAGAACAGGAGAGAGATAGCAACAGAGAAAAAAAAGGCAGAAGGGCCAGTCACCACAGAGAGGGGATTCCCTCTACCAAGTTGTACTTCTACATCAGGCCACAGGGTGTCACCACAGCCAGAAGTTGAGGAGTGAGGGGCCAGAGCCACAGAGTCCTCTAAAGCATCCCACGCCCCCAGCACCTCCAAAGCCCAGCCTACACCCTCGGGCTGAGGGGCTAGTTTACAGGAAGCCAGGCTTCCTCTGCCTGGAACCAGAATGGCAGGAAACATTGGATTTCAGGAGAAGCCTCCATTAATAGAAGGTCGATTCAATACCAGTCTGTTCTAAAACCTGATAAATCTTACTGTCACGAAGCTGGAAGGATTAGCAACTGGAATTCTGGAACTAGTGCTTGAAACTAGTGAGCCACTGGGAAATGTGTTCTATTGCAAAAGTGCACGTGCAAGCCTTCCACCTCTAGCTCCAACCCTCAAGCCCCCCTCCAGGCCAGCTTCTACCTCTGCGCTGCCAGGGTGTCCTTGAGTGTCTGCTACCAGGAATGAACGTTTATCTCTCCCCTCACAGCACAGCACTGACACGGAGCATTTCACTCAGCAGCTCTTTGTCAAAAGCATCCATGATGGAGTGCACCGGGTGATCTACAGGGACTTGTGACACACTACTGGTCACCCTCTCCTTGCTCCAAGACACGCGCATTCTCTCCTTCTCACACATGCTACAGAATGAGAAGGCAGTTTTCTAGAACTGCTTCATTTGAACTGAATTCCGTGATAGTAAGAACCAAAAAACCATTCAGGGGACTACAAAGTTCTCTAAGTTGAGATTGACCCTAATGGAATGTATGCCATTTAAAGTCTGATTTTCTGGTGAGTATGTGGATAACTAAAAAGCTAGTGCTGAGGTTCCTGGGAAGGGGAAGGTGGCTTTCTGCCACTGCTTCCCCACCTGGGACTTGGTGGGGCTGGGGGAGGAAGCGTGGAAAAGACTGTGGTCCTGGCACTGCAAGGTGCCCAGCCCTGGGATATCTTCTGAGATGCCCTTGTAGAAGGTGCAGACACTGAAGCCCAGAGGGGGCAGTGACTGGCCTGAGGCCACATAGCAAGTCAGCAGGGGAACAGGGCTGAATTCCAGGCCTCCCCATGCCCGCATCCTCCTCTCTGCCTGCTTCTCTTGAAGTTACTTGGGGCCAGCATCACTCCTGAGCATGAGTCATCACTCTTACTCCCCAGTCGCCGAGGGCAGAGACAGGGAGTGAAAACAGAGTACAGGCCAGGTAAAGCAGGGAACCCAAAGACTTGAGAATAGGGAGCAAGGATCAGGTCAAAGGAAAGTCAAAGGGCCACAGATGGGATGCCGACTCACCTTTTGGCTCTGACAATGTGGCTTTTGCCCCTTCCTCCCTTTCTGTTCCAGCACAGCCCCCATGCCCTATCCCCACCACCCAGCAGCCTCCACTTCAGGGGCTGTTAACAAACCTAGAAGGCCTTCAAGGTATGGAATTCCCTTCCTAGGAGCTGCTCTTCCTTCCTGAGCAGAGGGCCAGCCATTACAGGACACGTGTGCTCCAACCAGCCCTCCCAGCCCCTCTCTGGCCACTGCTTGCTCCCATCCTTGCACACTCTGGCAGCTCTGATGTTCCTTGCTACTTCCCAGCCCCCGCTTGTCAGCATCCACATCCTTGTCCAGGCTGGCCACTCTGCCCCAGTTAGTGTTCTACCCTCCCCCAATTAGTAGTCCCAACACCACTTCTCAGAACTTCCACGGGTCCACGAAGGTGGCATTTTGCATTATCATGATTTGTTACATTCTAAAGGAAATGATGGCCCCATGCTGGGCTTTTGGGAAATCTACAGTCCAGTCTGCCTCTCCTACCATATTGAGCAAGGGCAGATTCTTACTCCTCCCGCAATTCCTAGCTCTTACCTTGGTTCCTGGGACATGGCAGCAGCCACTGAAGGAATGTTTGGTAGGTGAATGGATGGATGGAATAGCCACACATATGCTCCATAAAGAAACAGAAACAACCTATTTCCTTGCAAGGGGAGAAACCCAAACTTGGACACTCAGAAGATGCCAGGCAAAACTGCCCTGCCAATCAAGTTTGTTCCAAACACACCAGGCAAGCCGCATCAAAAGACCCATCCATTGTATCAGAATAATCAGGAAGAACTGGTGGAAGAGAACAATCTACCCTGGTGGCTTACAGATGACTCATGGAGCTTAAAAAAAAAAGCAAATATTCCAAGAATTTGAATTCTAAGCCCATGGGAAGCAGTCTTAAAACACTAACTCTGGGGCTCGGCGCCTGTGGCTCAACGGGCTAAGGTACCAGCCACGTACATCTGAGCTGGCGGGTTCGAATCCAGCCTGAGCCCGCCAAACAACAATGATGGCTGCAACCAAAAAATGGCCAGGCGTTGTGGCGGGTGCCTGTAGTCCCAGCTACTTGGGAGGCAGAGGCAGGAGACTCGCTTGAGCCCAGGAATTAGAGGTTGCTGT
>CAUYRH010005417.1:0-65188 GCA_963574655.1 Perodicticus potto
TTTCTCCACTCACAAAAATTGACTCAAGATGGATAAAGGACTTAAATTTTAGGCATGAGACGATAAAAGTCCTCAA
The DNA here is from genome assembly GCA_963574655.1 of Perodicticus potto. Lineage (NCBI taxonomy): Eukaryota > Metazoa > Chordata > Mammalia > Primates > Lorisidae > Perodicticus > Perodicticus potto. Next base: position 77 of record CAUYRH010005417.1, read on the forward strand.
AGAAAGAATTGGAAAAACACTGGAAGATATTGGCCTGGGGAAAGACTTTATGAGCAAGACTGCCATGGCAATAGCAACAACTGCAACAATAAATGGGACTTAATTAAACTGAAAAGCTTCTGTACAGCCAAGGAGACAACAACCAAAGCAAATAGACAACCTACCCAATGGGAACGGATATTTGCGCATTTTTGAATCAGACAAAAGTTTAATAACCAAGATCTATACAGAACTTCAATTAAACTACAAGAAAAAAACCAACAATCCCATACATCAATGGGGGAAGAGAGATGAATAGACTCTTCTCTAAAGATGACAGACGAATGGCCAGTAAACACTTGAAAAAATGCTCATCATCCCTAAGTATTAGAGAAATGCAAATTGAAACCACCCTGAGATACCATCTAACTCCAATGAGAATGGCCTATCTCACAAAATCTCAAAATTGCAGATGCTGGCACGGATGTGGGGAGAAAGGAACACTTTTACACTGCTGGTGGGACTGCAAACTAATACAGCCTTTTTGGAAGGAAGTATGGAGAAATCTCAAAGAACTCAACCTAGACGTCCCATTTGATCCTGCAATCCCATTGCTGGGCATCTATCCAGAAGAAAAAAAAAAACTTTTATTATAAAAACACTTGTACTAGGCTGTTTATCGTAGCCCAATTTACAATTGTTAAAATGTGGAAACAGCCTAAATGTCCTTTAACCCAGGAATGGATAGGTAAGCTATGGTATATGTATACCATGGAATATTACTCAGCCATCAAAAACAATGGAGACTTTGCAGCATGTGCACTAACTTGGATGGAGGTGGAACACATTATCCTTAGTGAAACATCATAGGAATGGAGAAGCATGAATCCTATGTATTCAACTTTGATTTGAGGACAATTAGTGACAATTAATGACACAGTGGGGCATGAGGGACAGAAAAAGGCAGAGAAGGAGGGAAGGGGTGAGGGAAAGAAAAAAAAAAGGGAATAGTGACTAATTCTCACATAGATTGAATTCAATTTTGACCAAAGTACATTACTTAAACATTAATTTTTAATTCAATTTGTTAATATGTTGTTTAGGATATTGTATTCTCACTTATAAGTGAAATATGTTTGTAATTTCCCTTTTTAATAATATATTTTCTCCAATTTCAATATCAGGTATATCCAGATCAAGTAGAATGATTTTGAAATATTTCTTCTTTTTCTATTATCTATAAGATTTGGCATGATCTGTTTTTTGAAACTCTCCTTTACTTTTATTTATATAATATTAGTTGTCTATTTTTTGAGACTTTGGAAAAAAATAAGAAGTTAACTGATGACTTCATACTGAGGCTCAGAGTCAAAACACTCTATAATGTCTTATTTGACAATGTGAACGTTACTTTCTTGGCATTATTATTACTAATATAGCTTAATATTTCCATGCAGTAATCATCTGTTTTCTTTTCTGAATGTATTTATCTTCATTCTTTACGTTGTTTTTGTTTCTAGTCCTTATCTTAAACATTGTTATTGTTATTAAATTTTAAGCCCTTTGGCTCGGCGCCTGTGGCTCAACGGGCTAAGGCGCCAGCCACGTACACCTGAGCTGGCGGGTTCGAATCCAGCCTGGGCCAGCCAAACAACAATGACGGCTGCAACCAAAAAATGGCCAGGCATTGTAGTGGGCACCTGTAGTCCCAGCTACTTGGGAGGTGGAGGCAAGAGACTCGCTTGAGCCCAGGAATTGGAGGTTGCTGTGAGCTGTGATGCCACAGCACTCTATCCAGGGTGACAGCTGGAGTCTCTGTCTCAAAAAAAAAAAAAAAAATTTTAAGCCCTTTAAATTCTGTGAAGGCAAAAAGTGGAAACCTAATTAACACATGTATATGTAAAAATTAAAAAAAAAAGAAACTTTTGTCAAGAGAAAAACAAGATTCAGAGAAGACACCGATATTGGAATGTGTTAATCTGATACTGACATAATAGACAGATACAAACTTGATAACATCCAAGAACAGATAAGGAATTTTAGAGATAGAATCTATTTTTTAAAAAAAGGATGTAGAAATGCTAAAAATGAAAGTCACAATAATGGAGGTTAAGGATTACTTTGATGAGTTCATTAACACACAAGACACAATTGGATAAGGAATAAGTACACTTGGCAAAACATCAATAGACATTTTCTGAACAGAAACCCTGAGACAAAGCCAAAAAGAATGAAAAGTGTTGGAAGTAGAACAGTCTCTAAGAGCTGTTAATATCAAATAGTGTAACATGCATTTAATTGGAGTCTCATAAATATAAGAAAGAGAAATAAGTGCAGTATAAATGGCCAATGATTTAAAAACAGAATTTGTTTTTTGAGACAGTGTCACAGCCCACCTCTGACACCACTTGTCAGGGCCCAGGACTGGCCAGGTCTCAGGCCCAGCTTAACTAGGTTCCAGACACAAACCGCTAAGGTACCTTGCTCAGGATCAATTTCTCTTAGGTGCCTGAGGGCTATCTACTATTAGTTGATGAGAGAGAGAGAGAGAGAGAATCTTAAAGAGAGTAAAGCAGTCTTAGAATAGATAGATCTTAGCCTTTAGTAAAGCTTAGTGATCTTCAGCAAAGAGACTCCATGCTGGTATTCTGTAGGCAGGAGAGGAGACAAAGACAGAGTAAGCCGGACGTGATAGAATGTGCATGCTCCTGACTGCCTTCTCCTCCAGCCTAATATAAGGCTGATCTCGTGCCTCTCAAGAGCACAGGTGTAGAGACTGCCAATTCACCACTGCTCTCATCTTGTGAGCTCTCATGCTTGTTAGGAGAGCTAAATCCCTCTCTATGCCCTTTTCACCAAGGTGTTCAGGTGTTCCATTATGGGGCTATACAGGTATTTCTTGTAACTGTCACTCCTCCTAGCCATAGGCTATATGGGCTGCTACCAGACAGAGTCTTACTTTGTCACCCTCCGTAGAGTGCTGTAGCGTCACAGCTCACAGCAACCTCAAACTCTTGGGCTTAAGCGATTCTCTTGCCTCAGCCTCCCAAGTAGCTGGGCTAGTTTTTCTACTTTTAGGAGAGATAGGGTCTCACTCTTGCTGGTCTCCAACTCACTCAGGCTGGTCTCCACTCCTGAGCTCAAGCCATCCTCCTGCCTAGGCTTCTCAGACTGCTAGGATTACGGTCATGAGCCACCACACTCGACCCAGTTTTTAAAAATTAAACCACAGATTTAAGAACATCACAGAACCCTTAGCAAGATAACAAAAAATAATATAAAAATTTTAAGAACACCTAAATACATCATGTTCACACTGATTTGAATCAAAGAGAAAAATGTTAAAGCAGGAAAAAAAAGAAAAATTATATACAAAGGAACACAGATAAAAATTTCAGTAGACTTTTCATCTGAAACTATACGATCCAGAAGACAATGAAAATATATTTTTAGAATGCTGAAAAAATTATCAGCTCAGAATTTCACATACATCCAGAATGCCTTTCAGAAAATGAAGGCAAAATATTTTTGCAGAAAAACAAAGCTGATCATATTCATTGGAAGCAGATCTGCACTATTAGAAATGCTAGACGAAGTTCCTCAGACAAAAGGAATAGAAGATAGAAACTAGATCTATGCAAAGAAAAAATGAAAGAAATGATAAAAAATAAGAGTGAGCATGGCGCCCGTGCAAGGACGATACTCAAATTCGTGAAGCATTCCATATATATATATATTTTTTTTTTTTTTTTTGAGGTTTGTGTGGTTGCTTATGCCTGTAATCCTAGCACTTTAGGAGGCTCAGGTGGGTGAATCACCTGAGCTCAAGAGTTCAAGACCAGCCTGAGCAAGAGCCAGACCCTGTCTCTAAAAAAAATAGCCGGGCATTGTGACAGATGCCTGTAGTCCCAGCTATATGAGAGGCTGAGGCAAGAGGATCACTTGAGCCCAAGAGTTTTAGTTTGCTGTGAGCTAGGATGCCATGGCCCTCTATCCAGGGCAACAAAGTGAGACTCTGTCTCAAAAGAAAAAAAAAGAAAAGAAAAAGAGTGAATGAATATAAAATGATTTTTTTTATTTTTAGTAAATTTAAAAATTAATTGACTCAAATAAATACATTATTAACATATCATTAATACATAGTAATGATGCATTGTGTAGTTTATTGCATGTGTAGTGGTAAATTGTACAATAGCAATAGGCCAAAAAAAAAAAAAAAAATAGAAGAAAGGAAATGGAGTTGTTAAGGTTTTTAAAGGATAATATTTTTAAGTAAACTATGTGTATTACAAATCTTAGAATAACCACTGAAACAATAATAAAACAAGATGTATAACATGATCGGCTCAGTGGCTTATGCCTGTAATTTCAGCACTTTGAGAGGTCATAGGAGGAATCACTTGAGGTCAGAAATTCAAAACTACCCTAAGCAATATAGTGAGATCCCATCTCTACAAAAAATTAGCAGGGCACAGTGATGCCCATATGTAGTCCTAACTACTTGGGAGGCTGAGGTAGGAGAATTGCTCAAGCCCAGAAGTTTGAGGCTTTAGTGAGCTGTAATCTACTATCCTCCAGCCATGGCAACAGGGAGACACCTTGTCTCTAAAAAAGAATAATAAATGAGGGCAGTGCCTGTGGCTCAAAGGAGTAGGGCGCTGGTCCCATATGTTGGAGGTGGCAGGTTCAAACCCAGCCCTGGCCAAAAACTGCAAGAAAAAAAAAGATAAAAAAAGATAATGAAGATTAAATGAAATCACAAAACAGCTAGAAAAAGGATAGATTTAAATTCATTTATGTCATTAATGCATTAAATGTAAAAAATATTGATTTTGACTTTGGGAATGTTTTACCAAATGAGATGAGAGACAAGAAATGCCATTTTCTAAAGGTGTCTTAGCCCCTCTATGACACATTTAACTTATACCAATAGACTGGCCTTTTCTCTCATTAGCTCTCTAATTTTCTTATAGTTTCTTATCATATATTCACCTAGTAAGATTCTTCTCCTGAAAGTCTCACTGCTTATATGCTACAGTTTATTAGATGAATTTTCATGCCGTCAAGTTTTTGTAGTTGATAGGTTACAAATAGTTTCACCACTTCGTAGTGTGGGTTGTTAGTTTTCTAATTTCCTTGCAAATTCTATCTTTATCTGCTTTATCTGGCTTGATCACAAAGCCAATGGCACAAATTGTAGGATTTTCTTTTCATGGAAATATCCCATATCCAGCTATCAATTTTGGTATCAATTAATTATTGCTTTATTACAAATCACATAAAAGTTAGTTTAAGACAACCATTTCAGGGACCATGTTGAAAAACAGCCCTCCCACTTGAAAAACACAAAAACAAATAAAATATGAAACAACTGAATTGAAAACAATGAACATCAAACAATGGAGAAAGATCTCTACAGGAAAAAATTAGGAAAACTCATGACTGCACAGCTTAACGCCATGCGAATGGATCTAGTTTACGATGTATCTTTCCCAATTTCTACTTTCTACCTCATTTTCTACACAATAGGTATCCTCCATCTTTCATTTCTTTCATATTCTTAGCATTTTCTTTCATATTCTTAGCAATTCTTAGCAAATTTTGTTCATCTGTTCAAAGAGGTTAGGGACTTTACCTGTAATACTGGGATCCCCTGCTTGTCTCTAGAATGTTTTAAAAAGTTTTCCTGTCTATTGTTTCCTATATCCTCCTTCTAGCTATGATTATCCCTTTTGTACTGATGAAGAAACTGGGACATTGGAATGTAGTACTTTTGTCACTTTAATGTTTGAATGGGAAGAGGCTGAGCAAACTGCTCAGACACTCGTCTGAAGATGCAGCATTTCAGGGGCAGGGTGCTGATAATGGCAAACTCAGATTTTCCCTCTTTCTGAGGGACATGCCGAGAAAGTTTCCCTTTCTTTTCCCATCTTGTGTCCTCTTTGTCTCTTCTTTTCCCAGCTGAGTTCCTTTCTGCCCCAAAGTTTGACAGCCACTAGCCAATCAAAGCCTGCCTCACTCCTCCTCCTTTTCCTCTCCGCCTCAGTGGCTCAAAGCTTCCATAGTAATTGCAAAGCTGGGGATTGCCTGTTGATACCAAGAGACAGAAATGGAGTGGTTTTGTTCTTGTCCAGGGAGAGACACTGGTAATGGAAAGAATCAGAAACAGTGAAGAAGGAATGACAGATAGTAGATAAGAGGTGGTCACTAATGGTGCAGGCAAAAGGCAAGGGATATTCAAGGCATCTGTGTAAGAGGCTGTGAGTGTACAAAGAGTCTTTGTGTGTATATGCGAAAAAATGTGCTATCATTTTTTTCTCTTGCTTTGTCTCATCCACTGTCCCTATTGCCACCTAACAAAAGACTTGAAACTAGGCCCAGGTATTTATGTTTAAATCCTTGCATCTCCTTCCTCCAATCAGTAGGGCTGCTATCTATAAAGACTACTATCCCGTTTCTCAAAAGTCTCCCTTACATTTGCACGTTCCCTCTCTCTCTCTCTCTCTCTGCCTCATAACCTGAGGGTCTGGAGATGGGTTGGAGCTCTTTGTCCTGCTCTCTCCTGCATTCTCTTTCGTAAGCACTGGGGCTATTCTGGCTGGCTGGTTCCACTTTCTTCCATCTTAGTTTCATCTTAGTGGTGGTTTGATGATAGTGGCGTAAACACATCAGAGCCTAGGGCTAAGGGATGGTTGCAGAGGTGCTAAGAGGATCAGGGTTTCTGTTAGTCCCCTTCTGCTTTCTGACACACACCAGGAACCTACAACCTATAAAGGTCTTAATACTCTTCTGATGTCATTTCTAAACTATAGGCAGATGGTTATCTAATCTTTGAAACATCTAATGTGTATATTTTTCCTGTCTAATTATAGACAAAGGATAGTCCTCAGTTGACTTTAATTTCAAGAAGATAGTTCTTAACATCTAAAGGAACTCAATGGTACTCGAAGTCCAACCTCTGCTTTAATTTTTGGGTAGACAGGAAAACAAATAGCAACTTTCCCTCCCAGGATTCATTTTTTAATTACACATTTCAACTTTAGACGGTATCTATTGACTATTAGAAAAGGTTAAGGAAATTAGCACACTCATGGTTTCTAACTTTCTTTGCCCTACCTGTACTCTTTATTTATTTGTTTACTTTTTTGAGACAGAGTCTCAAGCTATCACCCTGGGTAGAGTGCTGTGACGTCACAGCTCATAGCAACCTCAAACTCTTGAACTTAAGTGATTCTCTTGTCTCAGCCTCCCAAGTAGCTGGGACTACAGGCATCCGCCACAATGCCCAGCTATTTTTTGTTTGTAGTTGCCATTATTTGGCAGGCCCAGGTTGGATTCGAACCCTCCAGCTCTGGTGTATGTGGCTGGCGCCCTCGCCACTGAGCTACAGGTGCCGAGCCCTACCTGTACACTTTTGTTTGCTTTATTAATTTTTCAAATTGTAATAACATTTGTATTCTGTTCTATTACCTTAACCTCCACAATTAGTCAATCTCTATTTTACATTGAAATGGATTCACTGCTCACTACATCTTTTACCATGTCTTCTCAATTTCTAAGTATTTTGACTCACCTCTTAGTTGGCTGGACTTTGTGGTCCAAATTATATCAGTGAAGATTCAGAAACATTATATTTCTTGAATTTTTGCATATTTAAAAATGGCTGTCTTGCCTTTATAGTTAAAGGACAATTGACAGCATATAACCATTTAGAGTCAAATTTTAGGGTCATTCTTTTCCTCAGAATTGTGTAGCCATCACACCACTATTTTCTATCTTTTAATAATGCTTTGGAGAAGTCTGTATGTAACCTAGAGTAATTTAGTTTTTCTTTCTTTTTTACTTTCTCTCTCCCCTTCTCTCCTTCCCTCTCTTCTTTCCTTCCTTTTTTCTTTTCTCCCTTCCTTTCTTCTCTCTCTCTCTTTTGTTCTCCCAGATTAAGGGATATCATACATAAGGTGCACTTATAGTGTACCATCTGATGAATTTTTACATATATAAAAATGTCTCAGGATCAGCATCTTTTTGCTTACACTTCATTACAGACTATTTGAAGACTGGTAGAAGGCTCATTATTTGCATTAGGCTAAACAGTGCCAGCTCTTTTTCTTTTTTTGTGAATACTGTTTAAATTGTTATTGGCTGTTCTCTTTAGATGCCCCAATATTTATTAATTTCAGTATCATTCCTCAAGTATGTTTGAGTACCTATCTTGTCCCAGTGACTATGCCAGATGCTGAAAATTCAAAGGACCTAAGAAAGATCTCTCAGTAATAGGGAGAGAGATAAGAGGAGATGATAATGACACAGCATGGTGGTATAAAAGGGGGTTGGCAGGATTCAAAAATTGCACAGAGAGGGAGTTGTTACCTGAATTTCTCTGCCAGGTCTTTGGGCTTGGGAATCAAAGAATGAATTTACGGACTATCCATTAGCGATAGGATAGATTTTATTATAGATAAGAGAAAGGGAAGAGGAAAGCCTCTGGTGCAGTGGAAGGGGTCCTGAGTGGGTTGCCACTTTTGGTTCTTTGTCTGGGGATTATATAGTTTTCCTGCACATTCTCTTTCCCTGATTGGCGCTTTCTATATGTAAACTAAGGTTTCCAGATTGTACCAGTCCTGACATACATGATACAGAAATGCATAATTTCCAGTTGTTTTCTGATTTCCAGAAATCACCCATTTCTATGATGCTATAAGTTTATGATACAAGGTTCCATTTTCCCCTCCCAGGGACTGTGGTGTGTGCACAAGTTGTGAGGCTGTGGCTCTCCTTTTATTTCATCTTGTCAGAGGCCATTTTCCAGTCCCTCATTCTTGCCTGCCCTACACAGGTCCCCTTCAGGATGATTAACTTTCTGCAAGTACAGGGGAACTAGAAATGGAGGGGGTGGGCCTAAGAAAATGCACAGTGGGCTCGGCACCCGTAGTACAGTGGTTATAGCGCCAGTCAAATACACTGAGGCTGGCAGATTCGAACCCGGCCAAGGCCAGCTAAACGACAATGACAACTGCAACAAAAAATAGCCTGTGTTGTGGCGGGTGTCCATAGTCCCAGCTACTTGGGAGACTGAGGCAAGAGAATTGCCTAAGCCCAAGTGTTGGAGGTTGCTATGAGTGGTGACACCATAGCACTCTACTGAGGGTGACATAGCAAGACTCTGTCTCCAAAAAAAAAAAGAAAAAAGAAAAAAGAAAATGGACAGCGGTTTGGTTATTATGTGTTATGCACTCTGAGATGCTCAAGTAATAGTTGCTAAATGACTGAGTTCGCAGTATTTTACCAAATGTCTATTAAGTCAGAAATGTTGAACTCTGAGATACATCTATTCATGTGAATACCAATAAGCATTTATAATGTAAAAGACACTGTGCTAGATGCAGAAAACAGATAAGAGTCTCTGCTAATGGACTTTTCATTCCAGTAAGAGAGACAAGTATTCAACAAATAACTGATTTAAGATTGGTCATTGTTATTTTGCAGGGAGTGATATGTACACAAGACTCACTTAGTCTTGGAGATGATCAGGGGAAGCCCCTCAAAGAAGTGAAAGATGATCTGACCAGTTTAGGAGTAAAAAGGGAGATTGTTCCAGGCAAAGGGAATGAAAAAATACTGTATCTTTTTAGTTTATCATGAAGGAGTCACTCAGTAACCATGTGTTGAGTGTCGCTTTGGCTAGCACATAAGAAAAATGGCCTTGTCTTGCCATTAAGAGATCCCCCAAATTTTAAGTGCTCTGCATTTTTATATAAAAGACTCACAAGAATGAACAATAAGCAGAATAGAAATACTAATAAAATAAATTAATAAATATGGAAGAATAAATTGGCTTCATAGAATGCTCATATATTACATATAGATGACAAAAGAGTTGATGGCCCCAATGGTCATCTCTAGAGTATACACCTCTCAGTGCTACACAGGCACAAAAGGGAAATCACATATTGTAATGCAAAAGAGTTTCTCAGGGTTGGGAAACTCAATACCTGTTTCCTACTGAGCTCTTATAAGGCATCTTATTACTAGGTCTGTGAATTATGCATCCTTCATTCATATTAATCAGCCTGTACTTGTGCCTGCTGGCTGAATTAAAATGTGTGTGAAGAAGGAGAATGAGAAGGTTAGTAATCTGGATAAAAAAAGGAATAAGGCAGGAGACAGAGATTCAGGCTGCATTTCCTTCTGGGATCAGAAGGGAGGCTATAAACTGCTAGTTATACAAAACTTATTAATGACTACAGCTTGACTCTAAGTTGAATATACATGCTTAGAACTACAAAATAGTAAATGGAGAAAATATCTTAATTATTAAAGAAATGATCTTCTGATAAAGATCAAGGGGAGTTTATTGAGCAGGGCATTCCTAGAATAAGTGACATGGATTCTGTACACTTTCTCACAATATCTGCTTTATAGGAAAATTTTCAAATTTACCAGTTACATCAGTGATGATGGGATGAGTTTGTCAATCCTGGTGATAGTCTTTGTTAGGAACACCGTGGAGGTTAAGCCTAGTGACCCAGTGCATGAAAGTGCTTATGAAGCATTACTGAGAAGTCAGTTTGATAAGTAACTTGAGTTACAGTGCCTCTGTGTTAGTATGTAAACTCATTAAATATAGCTGTACCCTGAGATAATTCTATAGTACTTAAGAGCTCCCAAAAGAGGGGCCTGCCACATCCCCTAAGGTACATAAGAACATTCCTTAATCTGATAAGCTAGAGAAGTCTTACTCATAAAGCTTGCTTAGAGGCCTGGGATTTTTCCTTAATTCTGATAAAAATAAAACAAATCAGTGCCTAGACCCTAGTCTGTGCTTAGTTAAGTATTTGTTGAATAAATATTGAATAAGAGTTTTCTGCCCTAGAAATTTCTTTGATTTCAGATTCCTCATGCCCTAGGTCCTAAGTGCCCCAAGATGAGAAAGTTATTGTTGCTCCTCACATGACTTTCCCATGTACTGTAAATGCCCAATAATGATTCATAGAGTTCTTTTGACTTGAATGCTATTGGGTATCCTCCATAGTTCCATCTCCTTTGAAAAATGAAGATGGTATAGAGATCCAGGCCTTCAGGCTGACTCCCCTGGCATTTTACCTGCCAGGGCTTTCATCACTTCTGGGTCCATGAGTTCTGTGAGAGACCCAGAGCATGCTGATTCAGTAGGATAAGACGCTTGGAGTTAGCAGAGGCTGTGATTAATTGTAATGGAGCCTAACCTATTTTAGAACCTTTAGTCAAACAGCCCCAGCATCTCCAGCTCCTATAGACACAGTGGGGTCTTTTTCAGCTACCAAAAAAACCAGCTCCCAGCCATAGACCATGATTGGGAGGCAATTTCTACCATCTCGCAAGCAAGGATGCCTGGATTCTTTAGCTCTCCTGTTCTCCCTTATTCCAAGGTTCCTGCTCATCTCTGCCCACATTTAGGAAAAGAGATGCTATTTGAGGATGCTTGCTGAGAGTTGAAAGATGGACATTGGAACCTTACCATCAAGATAGAAGCTGGCAACTCTGATGTGTCTGAGAAACCTAGAACCGTGATACCAACTCACTCCACATGTGTGGCCTTCCTAAGACCCAGGCTGCTATGCTCACTTCTCAGCCCAAATCCAATCAAGCAGAAAGCAAGAAAGCACTCCTGCAGTTCCACAGACAGAAACTGATCCCAAATTTCAGCCTCATACACCTCAGAGATAGACTATACACACACATATATAGGAACCTATATAGGAATCTGTGTTTACTAGGAGCCTAGAAATGGGCATAAAAAAACACATCAAAGGCTGCTGTAAATTCTAAGTTTTGAAAGGTTCAAGCAGAAAAAGTCACCATGTCTGGACTCAGTTTCCTTAAAGCTAGCCCATTCTTTCCATGAGTCTAATGCCTAATCAGGAAGGCCAGTATTTCCAGGAGGAAATTCAGAGAATGAAAACTCTAGTTTTCCTAGAGAGCCTTCTCTGACATCTGTCTCATAGTCAATTAGTATGAGAGATGACTGCCAACTGTGACATGGAGACAAATTGTGCCTCCATGGTGCCTCCTTGGGACACCAGAACAGAGCTCACACAGTTCACAGAGCAGCAGTCCCTGTCTTTAGCACTGAGGGATCTCCAGTACCTATCTGCTACATCTACATTTTACAGACACTACTCAACAAATAGGCACCCAAATGTGACCGTGTATCCACATACTTCCCAGAGGCTACACCATGATTCAACAAACTTTTGCTGTTTTTATTTTTTTTATAGTTCAATGATTTATTTATTCTATTTATTTATTTTTTATTGTTTGGGATTCATTGAGGGTACAAAGAATTAGGTTATACTGATTGCATTTGTTAGGTAAAGTCACTCTTATAATGTGTCCCACCACCAAGAGGTGTACCATACACTGTGACCCCATCCCCCCACTCCCCGCTCCTCCCCTCTCCCCACTCCCCCATTCCCTTGCCCCCACCTTGTATTAGCTCATCTACTGCCTTCATATTAGAATTGAGTACATTGAATTTTTGCTTCTCCATTCTTGTGATACTTTACTAAGAAGAATGCGTTTTACTTCCATCTAGGTTAATACAAAAGATATAAAGTGTCTATCTCTTTTAGTGGCTGAATAGCATTCTGTAGTCTATACCACAGCTTGTTAATCCATTCCTGGGTTGGTGGGTATTTAGGTTGTTTCCACATTTTGGGGATTATAAACTGAGCTGCAATAAACAGTCCAGTGCAAATTTCCTTATGATAAAATGATTTTTTTCTTCTGGGTAGATGTCCAGTAATGGGAATGCAGGATCAAATGAGAGGTCTAATTTGAGTTCATTGAGGGTTCTCCATATTCCTTCCCAAAAAGTTGTATTAGTTTGCAGTTTCACCAGCAGTATAAAACTGTTCCCTTGTCTCCATGCCAGCACCTGCAGCTTTGAGAATTTGTGATGTGGGCTATTCTTACTGGGGTTAGGTGATATCTCAGGGTGGTTTTGATTTGCATTTCTCTAATAATTAGAGATGATGAGCATTTTTCATATGTTTGTTAGCCATTCCAAACCTTTGCTTTTGAGATGCCACTATCATGCCATCTAACATCACGATTGACGTATCTGACCTTTCCAAATTAAGAGCCTGTCTCCAGAGGATGAAGGATGGCATCAGTGGCTCAGCTCTGTACCTGATTAGGAAGAGGCTGAGAGTGCCAAACTCTATGGGAGAACATTTGGCTAAATGGTTCCATCACTTATTTTTGGCAGCCCCTGTTGGCGGTTTAAGACCATTGTATACCAGGAGAACTTTTGATTTATCCCTGACAAGTGCCTTAAAATTAACCTAAGCTTCCTCAATTTTGAACAAGTTTCTTAAGGGACTTGAGAGCTGGGGGCTGTGTCAAAAGCCAGTTAACTTCTTAGGTCTCAGCCAACTTAGAACTATGATGCTGAAGCTGAGTCGTCTCTAACCAGTTCCAATTAGAGGTGGTTGAGGAAGTATCTAATCTGAAAAGATGTTGCCTTAAGACAAAGCCAAACCATCAAAATGGAAAGAGGGGCAAACAGCCCACTTTGTTTGCATAAGCTATTATACTACATGCAGCACCCTTCCAGCTTGATCTTTCCACGCTTATGTTCCCCCTCTTCTAAAATTTACCCCAAAGTAATTCTAAGAGCATTTCTTTTAATCACATTACACTCTGATTAATTATTCAGTGTTCAACTTTGACCCTGTATGTAATGTTTTTATTCCTTTGAACTTACCCATACGCTGCATAGTAATTATTTTAAGGCATTTCGTGTATACTTCTTATAAGTAGCATATCTATAATTGTATTGCAAACATCTTAAGGATAAAGACAAAATTTTCTACTTTATCATATCTGATAGAGTGCTAATTATATGCCTGGTTCCCCAGTAGCTACTCCAACAGTGGCTGACAAGTGAACCCCTTTCCCTCAGTTTTCAGAGATGATTTACCGTGGAGCTGTTGTACCACTACTTCCTGAGGCTGCAACCAAGTGTCTTTCAGGACTATCTAACTCCCAAAATGCTGAGCTTACTGCCCTGGATGATAGCAATCCCTCCCTGGAGAATTCTACTGCATAAGAGGAAGAGAAAAGGAAGAGATCACAGAGGCTGGAAAGTGAGCCTTACAGGCAGGAAGCAGCACTTTGGGCAGTGCGGTGTAGCCTTTACGTGTTAGAATATCTAAACTTGAATCCTGCCTTCTTCTCTCACTAACGAGGATAAAGGGTCTAATCTACATATAAGAGAATGGCATAGTGCCTAGCAGTATGAGGTTAACATTCCCTAAATGTCTATAAATCTCCTAATGTTTCTGAGAAAGCAGTCAAGAGGTAATATCTAATAATGGTGTCTGATATAAGTCTGAGCATTTGAGTTGAATCAGAGGAAGTATTATGGGGAGGGGGGTTTATGATCTGTTTTTTAGGTATTCCTGTGGGTGCAGAAATATAGACAAATTGCTCTGACTGGAGATGGCTAATATGAGTGAGGTGCAGCCCGATAAGCAAATCTCTTTGTGACCCTCACTGACAGAGCAGCATTGACCCTAGTAAGAGAGCTGAATTTTCTGTTCCAAGGCAGTCACGATGACCCCATTATTTGATGACAACTATTTGACCATCATCAGAATAAGACTACTGAATTCTACTGCAGGAAATTGATGAAAAAAAGAGATGAGTTTAAGGATACAGGAAGTTTAGGGAGATACAGAGATAACATAAAGGAGCATCTGGGTAGTGTCAGTATGTATGTATGGCAATTCAAGTTCTATTCTCAAAAGATTGTGGTTGATTTTCTCACTATAGATCCTTTCCTTCCATCTTGAATTCACCTGCTATTAACCCTGGGCTCCAGAGCCCTCTAGGTAGATCCATGCCTCCCTCCTTTTTCTCCCTTAATTACTTAATAGTGATGGTCTGTTCCAATTTCCTCCCTAAAACTCTTCTCCCTGCTACTACTTACTTTCCTATACACTGTGATGTCTCTGCTGCCTTTTATACATCCTGATGTTGTGCCCAAGTCGCGGGGTCCCCTCCATAAATCACCCAATGACCAAGTCCGATGCAAAAGCAAGAGGTAGTTTATTAGCTAGCTGGGGCTAGGGCTTCCTGTTCCTGATGCAGCAGGAGAGCAGAGAAACCTCGACCGCAGAGGAGAAAGCAGTTTTAAGGGTACAGAAAGGAACAAAGGGAGGAGGTGTTGGGCGAACTGCTAGGGAGAGCTGATAGGGGCTTAGGGGACTGGACAATGTCTGCTCTGGCCTAATTAGCCTGGGGAAGGATTTACTACTACTGGGGCCGAGGGTGGGTGCCGTTATCGCTCGGGACGGTCATACTGGAGCCAGAGGTGGGGGAGGAGGCAGGTTGCCTATCACCTTTGGTATGCAGCTGCAAACTGAAGGCTGTGGGACAAAGTAGAATTAGTGAAAGGCTGTGGGACCAAATGAGTTAGTTTTAACAAAACGGAGTCAGCTTTGTTCTTTCACTGGGACTTGGTTGTGACTAACCCAGCCCTGTTTTTTGGTCCCTAGTGGTCTGGTATTTTAGAGAGATGTCATAGTCAGCCTTATCGACAAGGCTCAGCACCTGTGGAAGCCAGCAAGGATGGACAAATGAAGGTGAAGACGCTGCCTCTGAACATAGAGTCCAGGTCAGCGGAAATCCAGTTATTTGCTCTTCTAGTCATCACCTCCCTGTTGCCTTCCTGAATGTGCATGTCCTCTGTATTGCTGATAGCAAACATCTCTGGGCTTTCCTGTCCAGCACCAGTCCTGACTCAAGTCTAGTGGATATTCTATAGCACAAGCATGGGAGTGGGGCTTAAATGATAGTAGCCTGCCAGCTTTTTGGTTGTTCTGCTTCTGAGGGCCAGGATTTCAAAAGAATGATTATTTACTTTTAGGTTTTGACTATGTGGTAATTGCATACCTCTGGCAATAAATTTGAGTTCCTATTGCTCCATATCTTTGCCAGCAGTTGATGTTGTCAGTAGATTTTTGGCATTCTAATAGATGAATAGTGATAGCTCATTGTTCCTTCAATTTGCAATTCTTTAGTAACATATGATGTCGAGCTTCTTTTCACATGCTTATTCACCATTTGCATATGTTATTTGGATAAGTGTCTTTTCTGATCTTTTGCCCACTTGTGAATTGTTTTTATTTACATTGGTTTTTTAAAATTAAATCATAGCTGTGTGCATTAATGCAATCATGGGGTACAATGTGCTGGTTTCATATACAATCTGAAATATTTTCATCAAACTGGTTAAATAGCATTCATGTCATTTTCTTAGTTATTGTGTTAAGACCTTTATATTCTGCATTCAGTAAGTTTCACCTGTACCCTTCTAAGATGCAGCACCAATTACCCTCTCTCCATCCATCCTCCCACCTCCCTTCCCCTTCCTTACCCTTTTCCCCATATTCTTATGCTATATTTATTTACATTTTTGAATTCTAAGTGTTTTTTTGTGTATTTTGAATATCAGTTCTTTATCAAATACATGTTTTACAATTTCTACAACCTCTGCCTTGCTTTTGCATCCTTTTAACAGTGGCTTTGCAGAGAAGTTTGTCATGTCCAACTTATCAGCCCCCTCCACCTTGCCATAATGGATCATGCTTTTGGTGTTGTATATGAAAAGTCATTGCCAAACCAAAAGTCATATAGATTTTTTCACATATTATCTTCTAGAAATTTTATAGTTTTCCATTTTACATTTAGGTCTTAAGATCCATTTAAAATTAGTTTTCGTAAAAGGTGTAAAGTCTGTGTCACTTTTTGCACATGAATGGATTGTTCCAGCACTGTTTGTTGAAAAGACTATCTTTTCTTCATTGAATTCCTTTGCTTCTTTGTGAAAGACTATTTGGCTACATTTATCTGAGTCTATTTTTGAGCTTTTTATTCTCTTCCCCTGACCTGTTTGTCTAGTCTTTTGCCAATACCATGCTGTCTTGATTACTGTAGCTTTAGAGTAAGTCTTCAATCAGGTAGTGTCAGTCCTTCAACTTTGTTTTTCTGTTGGTTATTATGGGCCTTTTACTTTTTCATATAAACTTCAGAATTAGTTTGTAAATATCCACAAAATATTTTGCTGGGATTTTTTTGGGATCATTGTGAATCTACAGATAAAGTTGAGAAGAATTGACATCTTAATAATATTGAATCTTTCTATCCATGAATATGAAATATTTCTCCATTTATTTAGATTTTTAATTTTTTCATCAGAGGCTTGCTAGTTTCCTCCATATATAGACTGTGTACATATTTTGTTAGATTTATAAGTATTTATTTTTTCTTTTTTGGGGGGTGCTAATGTAAATGGCATTTGTTGTACATTTCAAATTCCAATTTTTCATTGCTGGTATGTAGGAAAGTAATTAACTTTTGTATATTAACCTTTTTCCCCCACAACCTTGCTGAAATGCTTATTAGTTCTAAGAGATTTTGGGTTTTGTTTATTGTTATTTTTCTAAACAATCATCTCAACTATGACAGTTTTATTTATTACTCCCCAATATGTATAACTTTTATTTTCCTTTCTTATTTTATATTAGGTAGTGTTGCAGGAAGACAAGGCCCAACGGAGAGAAAGAGCATCTAAACACTTTGTTTATAAGAGGAATGGCTTTATTCACCAGCTGGGAGTTTACAGCATAGAAGAATTCTAAATGGCTGCACTCACCGACTGGCTTGGTCTTTCCCTTTTTATCTCCATTCAAAAAGTTCCAATGCATAGATACCTTTTCCATTGGCCAGTTTGAATCAAGCGGGAGATGCTGTTCCAGCCCCCACATAACTACAGAATTTCACAGAAGTGGAAAAGTCCAAGTTTTAGGAAGTTAAGTCTACAAATTCTCAAGAGCTTAGTCACCATGGAGAGGACCCTGCAGGTGTATCCTTGTGATCTCCTTGAGAAGACCTGTTTTCCTGGACCTCACCCTTCTCAGGTATCCTCTCTCCATAGGAGGTTTAGTACAATGTTGGTTGAATAGGAGAGATGAAATGGGACACCCTTGCTTTGTTCCTGATAGTAGAAGAAAAGCATCTATTTTCTCACCATTAAGAATGTTAGCTGTAGTTTTGTTTTCATAGATGTTCTTTATTGAGTTGAGTAAGTTTCCTTCTATTTCTAGTTTTCTGAGTTATTTTTTTTAATCATGCAAGGGTGTTGAATTTTGTGAATGTTTTCTGCAGTGATTGATGTCATCAATGTGATATTATGTTTATATATAATTTACTATATATATCCTGAAGTTATATTTTTCAAGAAAATTTCTTTTCTATTTTAAGATTTATTTGTAGAGAGTTATACAATAGACTTATATACTTTTTAATTTAGCAAACATTTATTGAGCATATACCATGTATAAGTTATCATATTAGGTATGAAGGATGCATTAATAAATAAGGCTGCATGAAAGTTTTGGGATAAATTTGCATTTGGTAAAGGGGAAAGTAAGAGAGGATGAGGAGGATAAATGGGGAGAAGGAATTGAGCAATAATTATAAGAGAGATGTGATGTTTTTATTCCCCAACTTTTCTTCACCATACTTTTAATTAGGGAAGGGTCACTCTCCAGGACACTTAAGTGACTGTATCCTTCTAAATTTCTATGATTTCTGTAGTGTCTAACTTCTCCTTCACATAAAATGGCATGCATCATTTTATGACCTATTCATTGCCTATTAGTTCAGTCACATCACTGAAGTTTCCCAGTCTGTGCACATACTGCACTATCTAACTTCACTACTTTTTACCTTATTTGCTGGGCCAACTCCTAATTATCTTTTATTATCTTGATCACCCTCTGAAAGCTTAAATTGCTTCAATTAAGTTCAAATCCTTCAATGCTCTTTGAAAAAAAATTGGTCTCTTTACTTTTTCCCTTCATTTTCTTAGATTTACTCTGATTCTCACCAATGACCAGTCTGTGCTCATCCAGTAAAAGGTAGGGCCCTGGGAAGACCTACTTGGCAGACAACTTTTAATATTTTCTATTCAAACTAAAAGATCAATTTGGAGGCTGAACATGGAAGCAGGTATGTAGAAGTTTGTGTAAGGGAGTACTCAATAGGACTCTCAGGTGATGATTTCTGTTTTCTCTAAGGTAAAAGCAAGTTCATCTGTTACAAATATAAGGAGTAGGTATGGGGTTGGGGCTTGATGAGGGTTTTGAAGGTTTTAATAATTGTTGTGAGAAATGGGAAAAGCAACTGAAGACACTAAAGGTTTCTGAGCATGCTGAGGATGAAGTGCAGTTGTAAATCGAATGTGTGGTGGTCATACTGACATCACTGATGACACTAATGCTGTCCTGATGTCTCTAGCACGTTTTGCACTCCCAAGTTAGGAATAGAGAAGACCAGTGGTTAGAACTAATCCAGGTTTAAGGGTTTGCTGAATGGGCACAATCAGGGATATGAAAATGTAATATATTAATGAAGTGCTGGAGTTTTGATACTGGATAGCTACTTTGAATCCTGGCTCTGCTCCTCGCCATGTGACTTCCTGCAAATTACTTAACCTTCTGAAGTCTCATAGTCTCACCTGTAAAATGGGAATAATCATATGCACTTTACTGATTCAACTGATATTGAGTGCCCTACTGTACATTGTTCTGAGACCTGCAGATATAGGTGAGACGGAAAGATATGAAAATTCCTGCCTTCTTGGATCTAATAATCTAATGAGGAGAGAGAAAATAAGATAAATGAATAGAATATATGTTAAATGGCAAAATGCTTAGGAGAAAAAAATAGGAGGTATAATGTGTAAAGAGGACTGCAATGTATTTATTTTTCATTTTATTTATTTACTTATTTTTGTAGAGATGGAGTCTCACTTTATCGCCCTTGGTAGAGTGCCCTGGCGTCACACTGCTCACAGCAACCTCCAACTCCTGGGCTTAGGCGATTCTCTTGCCTCAGCCTCCCGAGTAGCTGGGACTACAGGTGCCCGCTATAATGCCTGGCTTTTTTTGTTGTTGTTGCAGTTTGGCCCGAGGCCAGGTTCAAACCTGCCACCCTTGGTATATGAGGCCAGCGCCCTAGGAGCCACAGGCACCACCCTGTTTTTCTTCATTTTAAACATACATAATATTTGTACATATTTATGGGGTACAGGTGGTATTTTGATACATGCATACAATGTGTACTGATCAAATCAGTGTATTTAGGATATTCATCACTTTGAACATTTGTCATTTGTGTTGGGAACATTAAAAAATCTTCTTTTCTAGTTATTTCAAAGATTGTAACCTTATGGTGCTATCAAACACTATAACTTATTCCTTCTAACTGTACTTTGTACCCATTAACCAGCCTCTCTTTCTCTGCTCCCTCTCCAAACACAAACACCCTTCCCAGCCCCTGGTAACTATCATTCTTCTCCACAAGATCAACTTTTTTTCAGCTTCCATATATGACTGAAAACATGCGATATTTTTCTGGGCCTGGCTTATTTCACCTAGCATAACAATCTCCAGTTTTCTTTAGATGAGTAGCCTGGACAAACCTTACTGAGTTGATGTTTTAACCTCAAAGGGTTATGAAAATCACTAGGATGTAAATAAACACAGTGGGCTAGCCGAGTGCACAGTATGATTCAAAAAATTCTAACTAATAAGTAATTTGCATTGTCCTGAGAGTGCCTGAAATGACAAATTTTGGGAAGATGACTGCTTTCCCCACTTTCCTTAGGGTTTTAAGCAGAGCATTTGTAACAGTCTCCTGCTAGAGCTCTTCATTGACTCTCATTCCAAGCCCTAAACCTTCAAATCTCACCCTTTGCTTAAGACTGAGCTCAAACCTCACTAAGGGGCACATTCCTGGTAGTCGCTATTCTCTACCTCTCACACTCTTGCCCCTTGAAACACGGCTGATCCTTTTGCACACTGACGGGTTTTAGTCCGAGTTCCATCACTAAGTCGAGGTTTGACTTTGAGCAAATCCTTTTTCTGGGTCTCATTTTTCATCAGCAAAACGAAAAGATTATACTAGACGACCAGAGACCAACTAAGCAGCTTTAGTATTTTACGACTTAAGAGCAAAGCCGGGGGAGGCGCCTGTGGCTCAAAGGAGAAGGGCCCCAGCCCCATATGCCGAAGGTGGCGGGTTCAAACCCAGCCCCGGCCAAAACCTGCAAAAAAAAAAAAGAGCAAAGCCGGTATTCTACACTCCTTTCTCACAGCTCGCTCAACAGTCCTAACGGCAACTGGTGCCCGCAGTCCGAAGTCTCCACCGAAATCAGGGTCAGAGTCTGGGTAAGGCACAGCCAACAAAGCAGAGGAAACCAGCATATTCTCCTCACACCGAGAACACCTGACCTTTCCCCGGACGGTCGCCCTCTCTGCATTTCCCGTCCTTCCCTAGATCTTCCGGGATACTCGCTCCTGTCTGATCCTGCCCCTCATTCAAGCTTTAGAGTCCATTGGTTGTTTCTTAAAGGAAGCAAAGCTTTTTCTACCGTTGATTGGCTTTCATCTTTGTTGATAGGATAGTCATAAACGAGGCGTGCCTGGTCGCCCTGGTAACGCCCTGACAGTAGCTCTGATTGGTCAACGTTCTACTCCCATCTTCCGTCCCAGCCGCGAGTGGTTGAGTCCCTGGCGGGGCGCGGCGGTGGTAGGTGTAGCGTACGGGTTCCCGAGCTGACGTGGCTTAAATTGGGAGGGGGGCAGCTGGAACCTCCGGGGGCAACCGCTTCCAGGTGAGTGGGGGACGCTCCCCAACTCCTCCTCTCTGTGAGTCCAATAACGGTCACCCCGCCACCGGGGGCGCGGGTTTGGCGGCCACTGTCGAGGCCCCTCCTCGCGGGCCTCTCCCGGATTCAGTCCGGGATCCAGTTGTGCACCGGCCTCTCTTCACCTACCAGGCCTAGTTCTAGTAACCCACTTGTCTCTTTGGCCCCTTCGGGGGCTTTGGGGTCTCCCTGCGTCTCCACGGAGCACATACTCTCTGTCTGTCCCCTCCCCAGGACGTTTCTCCTCTGAGAACGATGGAGAAAAGCGCGCAGGTCAGTTCTGTCCGCTCGGCCTTGTTCCCTGAGCGGCCTGCTTAAGCCGGCCTCCGTGCGCAGCCGTTGGTCGGGGAGAACCTGCCGGGCCCCTGCCCTAAGGCCTTAACAAACTTAGTGTCCCAAAAGATAGGCGGGACCCAAACAATATCTTGAGGGCGGAGGTTACAGAAACATTGGAGAAGTTAATGCAAACGGCCTGTCCAATGATCCTACGAATACTAATGGGTTATTGGAAAGATGAGAAAAGAAGGACGATACCTGCGATCCCACCAACACTGAAATCCCAGGAATCAGTGGTGAGCAGGTTATTAGAAGAAAGGAAACTTGAAGAGCGTTCTGGAGGAAAAAAAGAACGTGATTTGGTGGTATGGAGCGTGTTTACTCTGTATAACAGGAATGTGAAGGGGAGGGTGAGTCCCTTGAGGAATGTGGAATATATTTATCTGACTTATTTAGAGAGCTCCAGTTGGTTAACGGGGAGAGGACATTTTAAGAGTAGGAAGAGATATTTAAAATCATGGATAAGTACTTTTCACTTTTGGAGAGAGACGCTGTCAGAGCTCTTAAAGGACCCGTTCCCAGTTCTGTGCAACATGGAAGTGGAGAACTCCTTACTGAAAGGCTGGAAATCTTTCCAAATGCATTAGTTAATGAAATTTCGATGGTTAGAATGATGATGAAAGTTCAAATTGAGGAAATATTCTGTTAGAAAAATGGCAGGATTTGGTCCTGGAATAGAAATAGGAAAAAGTTGAAGAATTCTTAAAATTGCAAACATTGTGCATTAACTGCTTCACAGCTTTTACCCTTTATTCCTAGACCATGGCATGACCAATTCAGTGCTTTCCTATTCACTACTTTAACCACGTCTGTAGTTTCTATACATTTTTAATTGTACACCCTATCGTTAAAACATTTTTGAGCACGAATATCCCCACATATAATATATTTGCCTCTGAATAATCCATGACTTCCATTGGAAATATATATAAACTATACAAGAATATAAATTTAAAAGAATGCCATTTAAAAAAAGGTCTTGCCTAGAGAACACTCCGGCCTGATTTGAAGATCACATTAAGGTGCCTCTGTTTTTTAAGTTGTTTGCATCTCTGTGGAGTTTTTTCTTTTGCAAATACTATTCATGTTCTGCATTTTTTTTTCATGGTTGTCAGAGCATATAATCTTTATATACTGCACTCCTTCCCAGTTTTTACTTAGTTTTAGTTCTATGAGTAATTAAAAATTTATTGCTCATCACAAGTCCTTATTAAACATGTTTCTTTAGTCATTTTGGTTGTCTCAAGATTTCTTTCTAATTCTTTTCTCTATTTTTATATTTTCAATTTTATTTCTGCTGTAATTTTTATGTCCTTTTTTTCTGCTTATGTTGGTTTCAATTTGCTCTTTTTTCTGATTTCCTACCCAAGCAGCATGGGTTTCTGATTTCTCTCCTTCCTTCTTTTCTAATATATGCATTTAGGGCTATCTGCTTTGAACATTGTTTATATTTAAAAAGCTTCCTGTAAAAGTAGGTCTGGTCCATGGGATAGATAAGAAAAATTTTGTCAAATCATAGGGTTTATTTAAAGAGTGGGAAAGAATAATAGTCCAGCAGAGGAAGGAAGAATAAGAAATTCATGTTTGTAAATGAAACTACTGTGAAAGAAAAGGCATTAAAGATAACCTTGAAGGTGTACTTAATTGTGGTTGTACTTAACAAATTATGTGGCTCGTGCCTGTGGCTCAATGGGCTAAGGCGCCAGCCATGTACACCTGAGCTGGTGGGTTCAAATCCAGCCCAGGCCCGCCAAATAATAATGACGGCTACAACCAAAAAATGGCCAGGCGTTGTGGCGGGCGCCTGTAGTCCCAGCTACTTGGGAGGTGGAGGCAAGAGACTTGCTTGAGCCCAGGAATTGGAGGTTGCTGTGAGCTGTGATGCCACAGCACTCTACCCAGGGTGACAGCTTGAGGCTCTGTCTAAAAAAGAAAAAAAAACAAAAAACAAAAAAACAAATTATGTACGGCTGAGGTCACTTTTCAAACTTATTCATGCATATTTAGTTAAGACTCAGTAGTTTTCCTTAATTCTCAAAGTGATTCTTAGTTAGATCAAGGATCTAATAGGAAAATATTGTGCTATGTAGCTGGGAAAAACATATTCAATATTATGATATATAATTTTACAATTAGAAAATGAAAAACTATTTTTCAGGACACAAAAAAGTATTTTCATTAAACAAATCTAAAAGTAAATGGTAGGTGTAACATACAGAGCACTACCTGGCAAGTATGGCTCCAACTGCTTTACAAATAACTTATTTATCCTCATTATTTAATTCATTTTATTCTTAAAACCCTAAGGGGGAAGAACTATCGGTATCCCCAACTTTAAGGTAAGTAAACTAAGGCATAAGGAAGTTAAGTAATTTGTGCAATCACACAGCTCAACAAAGTTTCTTGGCTAGTAGAAGATACATAAAAGATATTCTATTTTCTGAATAACCTTAATCACTCAACATTCTTCAGCTGCAAATAGGGATAAAGGCATAAAGTTAAAAGTTACATAGGCGCTTTTTTTTGAGCAGTACATAGTCTAAAATGAAATGATTCATAGTAATAAGGCCCCAAAGGTTTTCATATTGTTTATAGCACAATAGGCTCACACAAAGGCCAAGATATATATGCATGAATGTTTTATACAGCAGTATTTGGATGGCTAACAATTGGAAATGATCCAAATATCCTTTTTGAAGACCATTGTGTTGCAGACTGTAATATATTTCACCTGCACAGTTTTATTTCATGTATATGTGATAATGGTTACCAATATAGAGGAAACCCATGTCTATTTTGCTAATTCTTATATTTTTTTCCCCCTTTTTTCCTACAGAAATGCTGAGCCGATTGTCAGGATTAGCAAATGTTGTTTTGCATGAATTATCAGGAGATGACACTGATGAGAATATGAGGGCTCCCTTAGACCCTGTGAGTAGCTCTGTTCTGATTTAAACTGATAAGACTGGGTGGCACCTGTGGCTCAAAGGAGTAGGGTGCCAGCCCCATATGCCGGAGGTGGTGGGTTCAAACCCAGCCCTGGCCAAAAAATAAATAAATAAATAAACTGTTAAGACATATGTTCCAAATTTAAGATAGAAAGGGTGTTAGCAGCCTCCTCTGGTGCTAGGTGGAAGTGAGGAGTCAAAAAATTTTGAAACTTTATAAATGATGCTTTTCCTATAAGTTTGTAGCCTGAAGAGCTTCAGTTATGGTAACCACAGGTGATAATTTGAAAGGTCTTTCTTGTTTGTCCCCCAGGGCCTTATCTATTGCCAGGTGGCTTTTTAAGTCCTTCTTATCCATGGGTATAGATTCTTCTTCCACAGGAAAGGTTTAAATGACAAATGGGGGAACTGGAATACCCTTTTGAGTTTGAGAATATCATTTTGCTTTTATAGTTTCATCTACCATTTCTCTCATAGTTTGTATTGTATTTTCTGAGGACTACATAAGGAATCGAAAGACATCCTTTAGTTTTCTGGAAAGATAAGCAGTAATACCTAGTGGTTAAGGGAGTTTCATTAAACTGTTGTCTTAATTTTAAATTTTGGTCTCTTCTTAATGGTTTCTGATCTATGCTTCCTTTTAATGTCTCTTTGGTAAAATTAGGATAATGTCTTAAATGAGATAATATTTATAAAATGCTTAATGTTTATAAAATACTTAATACATTATAATGTCTGTGATTATTACTATTGGATCAGAGTTAGAAAGATTCTTAAGTTAACAAGGATGTAAGTTGGGTAAGACAAAGGATGAAATTGGAATAAAGGAACTTTTCTTTGGAAACTAATACCTTTTCCCTAATGTGCTGGCCACTGTTTATCTAAAAACTAGGAATTACCCCAGGAATCTGACATGGAATTTAATAATAGAACACAAGAGGATGTTCTGGAACGCCTGGCTTATGCAGAGAAGTTAGTGGTGGAGCTAAAAGATATTATTAGACAGAAAGATGTTCAACTGCAGCAGAAGGATGAAGTTCTACAGGTACTACTGTTGTCCTTCCTTACAGAGCATTTGACAGATACACCATTCACTTAGATTTTTCTCTTCGCCTATATTGTTAGAGAATCTGATTCTTATTTCCCTAATACTATGGCATGATGTGTACTGATTTATTATGTGCTAGGTAAATATTGAATAAACATTTATATATTGACCGTCATTATTCTCTGGCAGGAAGAAAGAAAAGCTGCTGATAACAAAATAAAAAAACTAAAACTTCATGCTAAGGCCAAATTAACTTCTTTGAATAAACACATAGAAGAAATGAAGGCTCAAGGAGGGACTGTTCTGCCTACAGAATCTAAGTCAGAGGAGCAACTTTCCAAGGTATGGTGACTGGGTGTAATACATATATTTTCTAAGTCAAAAATGCCTCCCAATATAACAGAACAGTAAAGCAGATCTTCATTAATCACAAACATTTAAGATAGTAAAAGAATACAGCACTAAAGACTGTCCTTTTTTAATGAGCTTGTGGTCCAGCTGGACTATAGATTGCACATGAAGAATAAAAACGCTACAGAAAAACATGGACGTGAAATGTCTGGTCATGATCCAGACTTTAAGAGAATTAAAAAAAAAATTGATAAGAGGAAATAAGTACTGACGTGAGACACTTAGTGAGGAGAGATACGTATGTTTCGAAGGAATTCCATCATTGGTTAGAAGATTAGGTGATATCTAAGGTTTCTTCCAGCTCTGAAATCTTTCAATTCAATTACTTTATACAGAATATCCTGTGTCCTCTCGTGGCCATTTAGTGGCAGATTCAAGTTTCACGTGTTCTTGGCTGAATCAGGTAGATTACTTTGGTCTCCCAATAGGAGAGGTTCTCTCACTTTATGACTGCTACCAACAAAACAGTTTAAGGTTGGGGACACAAAGAGGAATAAGGATAAGTATTGCCTTATCCTTTGTGGAGCATTGTCTCAATACTCATTTTTATTATCTTTCCCCTGTGGTTAAACTCCAAGTGTTCATATTCAGCCAACTATTTAGAGAACTAGAAACTTCAGTTTTGTGAAGAGTTTGGTATATGGAGGTGGGCATGTGACATGTGAATGTAGTTGTAGAGTGAGCCTAGACTTCACTCTGCATAAGAGATCTTTTTGTTTTCTTGATTTAACTCTGCATTACCCTTTGACCTGCTAGTATTCTTAGTCTCAGTTTTCTTAGTTCTTGGGAAGTAGTTTTTAGTAATTTCTGTAGACACAACCCTTGGGGTCACCAGTTAGCTTTCCAGTACCCTGGTTAGTTTTTGTTTGTTTGTTTGTTCGTTTGTTTTGAGGGCTAATGTTCATAAACATTACTTTATTATGAATAAACTTATTTAACATTGCAAAACATATTTTAAAAGCTTTTTTCAAATAATTTCTTCATCTTGATTTCTTCTTTCCTTGCTTTTGGTTCTTCCTCTGACATTTCTCTTCCCCTGACTGTGGCTGCACCAACCTCTCTCCCCACATTATTTTGTTCCTTCTACTGTACCCATAGCTATGTTATTAGATTTTTTTAATTATTTATTTTATACTCTTATTTTAAATTTAATTTTAGCTCTGAAACCTTAAATCAACATGTCATAGTTCATCTCCTTCATCTGTTAAATAAAGGATTTCTAAATTCCAACTATTAGTTATAGCAACACTTTAACTATGATATACCCAACACAGATCTAGGTATTCTGTGGAAAATGTAGCTGAAGAAATGATAGCAACATACTTTACCAACTATTAAGTGAAAGAAAGGGCAAAATTATTCTTTGTAGTTCCAGTAAACAGGACTAGGTTTGTTTTGGGAGGTGCATTCAATAAAGAGACAGAATCCCAGCCAAAGAGCTTTTGGAAAAAAAAGATTATTAAAACATTTGTTTTTTCCCTCACTGGCTCTTTTCTGATGTTTTTCTCTTTGCTTAGCAGCTGTAGTTTCCTGAACTCTATCCTGATTCTTCAAGGCAACAAGACTATGGTTTTTCAGTAAAGATTTAGTACTGCATGGCACTGATTGGTTTTACCCTCAGACTAAACGCTGTCAAAATGGGGAACTCAGTGCCATTTTTACCAAGTATCAGTTCCCAGCATTTTTCTGCTTTTGGTTGCTCTCTGGTATTTTCAAATAGCTTTTTTTCTGTATTATCCATAACTTACAGTTGTTATCTATGGGAGGGTGGTTGTAATGGGTGCTACTTGGCCATACTAAAACTGGAAAACTCTTAAGATTCCTTACTTTTTCTTAGGTGAGCTGGTTTTTCTTGCTTCTATCAGTTTAATAAAACTATAATTAAATGGTTGTAAAGGGAAAATTGCAGCAAAAGATCAAATTTTGTAATTTTTTAATAAAATATTGTAATTGTAATTCTTCTAAAGAAATGACTTCGTCTCTTGCATTTTCAGCATGACAAGAGTTCTACAGAGGAAAATATGGAAATAGAAATAATGAAACATAAACTCCAGGAGAAGGAGGAAATAATTAACACTTTACAAACCCAACTTACCCAGGCACAGGCAGAGCCAGCTGCACAGGTAGGGGTTTAAGTTGCTTCATAATCATTAGGTTAATGAATCACTAAAGCCCGATGCATTATTATATGACAAATATATTTTTCTAGATGCCCAGTGGATATTTATCTATTTATCAGCCTGCCTGCGTTCCTTCCTTCCCTAGTAATTTTTTTTTGTAGAGATAGAGTCTCACTTTATCGCCTTCAGTAGAGTGTTGTTATGTCACAGCTCATAGCAACTTCCAGCTCTTGGGCTTAGGCGATTCTCTTGCCTCTTCTTCCCGAGTAGCTGGGACTACAGGCACCCTCCACAATGCCTGGCTATTTTTTTGTTGCAGTTTGGCTGGTGCCGGGTTTGGACCTGCCACCCTTGGATAGAGGGCCGGTGCCCTACCCACCGAACCACAGGCGCTGCCCCTCCTTAGTAATTTTATTAGCATATGCATTGGAGTTTGTAATTTTTGGTTGATATTTGTAGATACCCCATGAAGATTGCTACCAAGACCACAGAACAACAAAACTACCAGTGTGCAGAGTTGGGAGAGTTGGGTGGACTGGGCCCAGCAAAGCCATAGGAATAGAACTGCCCAAGGCCTTGGTGACCCACCCCTCACACCAGTGTACAGAGGACGCTGGACATCCAAGGGGCTAGATGGCTCTAGGTCTTTTAGTCCTTCTTAATGTAGACCCCTTGCATTTACCTAGCATTAGAGAATGGGACAGCTCTGCTGCTGTTCTAAAATTGGCCAACTGTGCATTCCAACAATTACATTGGCTATTTTAGAGGTTTTCCTGTTCTTGGGGCTTCAGATATCACTTTTTTTTTTTTTCGAGACAGTCTTATTTTGTTGCCCTTGGTAGAGTGTTGTGGCATCACAGCTCATAGCAACTTCAGACTCTCAGGCTCAAGTGATTCTTTTGCCTCAGCCTCCCAAGTAGCTGGGACTACAGGCATCTGCCAATACGCCCAGCTAGTTTAGAGATGGGGGTCTTGCTGTAGCTCAGGCTGGTCTTGATTTTGTGAGATCAAGCAATCCACCTGCCTCGGCCTCCCAGAGTACTGGGATTAAAGGCGTGAGCCACCACACCAGGCCTCAGATGTCACTCTTTTTGCCTTATTTTTCTTACACAGGCTCTAATACCATGTAGGGCTTATGACTTTTGGTGGTTTATCCCTACTTGCTTGCTTGTATTTTAGGGTTTATGAGAGTGACTATCTTTCTAATTTTATTATAAATGTTGTCCATGTATTTTTGGTTTTACTATCTGGTTGTGGTGTCTATATGTGAGGATTCAGAGAAATTGAAAAATTGCTGCTACTGCTTTGTCTTCCTTTGACCAATTAATTTTGATGACTACTTTTTGAAAACCACAGTGCATATAATTCACTTTTATATTAAGTAGAAATGAGAAGGAAATAAGATAGGTATTTAGGGGAAACAAAAAGGGAGGTCAAACAATTAAAAATGCTAATTCTTTTGCTTAAATAAAATTGTTTTTCTTTCTATGGCTTCAGTTTAATAAGAGTAATATAGAAATGGAAGAATTTATAATTATGAAGCAACAGCTCCAGGAGCAGGAGAAACTTATCAGCACTTTGCAAGCCCAGCTCAGCCAGACACAGAAAGAACAAGCTGCACAGGTATGTGGAGAATATCTCATAACATTGGGGTAAAGAACCACAAAGTCCAATGGGTTATTACGTGCTTATTAATTCAGTAAGTCACTTTTTAAAATTTTAGTAGAAAAAAATAGAGTGTTACAGTAAAAATTCGAAGGATGTGTAGTAGAAGAAATTAGAAAATATGTGATAGGTAAGTGCATTACTGGGGAACACCAGAAAACCTCAAAAAGTGTTATTTATTTTGATGAATTTAGAGGCCAAATCGATGGCTGTTTCTTTGTTCTCCTCATCCAGAAAACATTGAACACCCGCCCATATATTTTTGCTTTGCGAATGCTTTTGAATCATGAAAGATTTTTTCCTTAAGTACCTTTGCACGTAGCTAATCTTTTACACCAGGTGTTTACTTTATTGGTAACTTGTAATATTAGTGGTTCCCTCTGTCTGTGAATGGCCTACTCCTGTGTATGTAGTTAAAGTCTATTCTGAAGTCTTTAATGTTACCTATTAGCTTTTAGTATGTCCTTTATTTATATAAGCACTATGTACAATATGGGGTGGAGAAACAGAAAACATGATTTACCAATGAGTTGCTTAAAATATGAAAAGCCAGGATATATAAATATGTTAACAGATCCATCATAGTGCAAGCTGTCCTGAATAAGTGCCAAAGCAAACAGTAATACAAAGTTATTAGGAGATCAAAGAGGTTATTGTGAGTGTGGTGGTCAAGGAAGGTTACGTGGAAAATTGGGATTTAGGCAAAACTATGATGAATAGATAATATTCTAGAGAAGCTAGGGAAAGGTATTTCTGTCATGCTGCATGTGCAGAGTCTCAGAGAAAAAAAGAATATGGGACATTTACAGGAAAGAATGTTAGATGTGTTTGGCTAATGAAAGACTCCAGTGCTTACACATTTAAAGCACAAGATTCCAAATTCATAATGAATTCAATTAATCAAAAATTTGAGGTTCTTTTCCTCCTATCAAAAAGGATAATCAAGGTCAATTCAAGGTGTCACCAACTGAGAAATCAGCAATAGTTGAAGGATCAATGCAAAATAGGCAAGCAAAGAGCTAAGCAGCATGCTCAACCATATATCTTAAGCAAATAAATACACAGGCACGCATACCTTAACAGACAGAAATATTGATATTAAGAAGTCCATTTATTTCCATTCCATTCTGTTATGAGCCAGTTACAAATGAGCATGATCTAAAAGCATGCAAGTAATGACAACTGAAAATATCGGCTGGGGAGGTGGTGTGGGTTTAGAAGCACATTCAAATTTTTTAAAAATAAGGCAAGAAGATGGATTTGTATTTCTAGTTTTAGAGAATTGTGAATTTTCACTTACAGGACATGAAAAGTTCACTGAAAGATTTTGAGCATGAACATATTGAAAGATGTGTCTGAGTTTAACAGAAATCTTACTTCACTTTGTATGTTTAATATGGTAATCTTTTTAGAGATTTTTTAAAATATATACTTTTACTATTTCTAGTAATTATGAAAATATAACTTTTTTTTTGGAGACAGGGGTTGCTCTCTATTTTCTGGGCTAGAGTGTAGTGGCATCATCATAGCTCACTGCAACCTCAAACTCTTAGGCTCTAGCAATGCTCTTGCCTCAACCTCCCAAGTAGCTGAAAATGAAGGCACATGTTACCATGTCCTGCTAATTTTTCTATTTTTTATAGAGACAGCTTCTCGCTATGTTGCTTAGCCTGGTCTTGAACTCCTATCCTCAACACCTTGGCCTCCCAAAGTGCGAGGTTTATAGGCATAATCTATGATGCATTGCCAGGAAATACAATTTTTAATCAAAATTTATATTTAGGGTGACTTCTGAATTTGAAAATAGGCTTTTTCTTAGATTTGGAAGTTATCATCAGGCCTATCTCTCTTCTGGCATTATCCTTGACATTCAAAATGTCATTTTAAAAGAGCTACTATCTTAACAATTCTCAGTGTCTGTCTCTGGAGATTAGTCTGTGAGTTTTGTTTGTACAATATTTGGGGAGTGTAACTTGTATAGTTTCTCTGGTATGTGTCTTCAGTTGAGTTCCATGCAGCAGGTGGTCCGAGAGAAAGATGCCCGCTTTGAAACACAAGTTCGTCTTCATGAAGATGAGTTGCTTCAGTTAGTAACCCAGGCAGATGTGGAAACAGAGATGCAACAGGTGTGTTGCTAAAACTTAGTAGAATGACCACCATTTTGGTTAATTTAATTAATCCATCACAGCCACTCCTCTGCCCTTTCCCACTGCTCTTCCCATGGTCTTAGAGTGCTCCTTATTGGCTTCTTTTGGGTGTCCTCATCTTCTGTTGCATATTAATTATTTATTTTTTCTTGTCCTTACCTTGCCCTGTACTCCTGTAATCAGGTGGTTGGTACTCAAAAGCTGAGTTTAGTTGGTGAATGTATATGGTAGTCAGAAATTGGATTCTCTTCAGTTTGCTAATTGTAGCTAACTTTGTGCATTAAAAACATAATCTAAAACTTCAAATCAATGGAGTCAGTTTTAAATTTTCAAAAAATTAGAGATGAAAAATAGTGATTCTGAAGCCATGAAATCTTTTATTAAGTCAGTAATTCCTTCTAAAAAAACTTTGAGTAAAGTTTAAAAATGGCTTCATTGTATTTGAGCTCATCATCTACTAACTTTAAGTATTTGTTTTCATTTAGCATGTAGTACAATGTACTGAAAAGCACTTCTGTGGTACTTAATGTTTGATCTGTTTTTGAGTGAAAACTTCTAAGCAATCTTTCACAATGTATCACTAAGTTTCATAATACAACACTTTATTAGGTAGAATATTAATTGTATGTGTGTATCATTGATAATTTATTTAACAAGTGTTTTTCAAGTGCCTGCCCTGTGTATGAAATTAGGAGAAAAGAAATGGTTCTTGCCTGCAGAGAATGTTCTTTTTGGTCAGTGAGATATACATGAATCTATGTTACTTAGGTACAGGATGTTAACTGTATAATTTTGAAAATGAACATGTGTCATTTTTTTCTAGTTTTTAAAAAAGCTTTCTAATTCAGAGAATTGCTTATGTCCAAGTTGTCAGTGCTCTGGAGAAGACATTTGGAAATTCTTTGTTGCTGCTGGATGGGGAGCATGGCATGCTGGTGTCCCATTCTTTAATCTGTCATCTTCAACATCCAGAAGTTTATGTATATATTTCTACATGACATTTTTAAAAGTAAGCAGTGAATGGTGCTCATTTATTAACTTGCTATGTCTAAAATGTTTGCTTCTCAGAAATTGAGAGTGATGCAGAGGAAGCTTGAAGAACATGAAGAAGCCTTGGTAGGCCGTTCTCAGGTTATTGACTTGCTACAACAGGAGCTGACTGCTGCTGAACAGAGAAACCAGGTATTGCCTGCCTTGAAAGTATCCATTTTCACTTTAATTTGCCAGGCAGTGAGTATAAAAGCCTATTTTAAGCCTTTAGAGAATTGATGCCATTTATTCATTCTTTCAACAAATACCTTGTGCATAAATGGTAATGATACAGTACAATGATGAGCAAAGTAAATACATTTCCTTCCTTTGTGAACCTTACCTTTTACATCTTTATTGTTGCTTTTTTATTTGTTATTTTAGGTCTAGGGCCCTAGTTGCTTTAGAGTGTCATACTGTTATTTTATTGGGGTTTGTTATTGGGCTATTCTTTATTCTCTAAAGAATAAAACTTGGTAGGGCTGTCTAGTTTCCTCCATGTTGTTTAACCCCCTACAGTTAATTATCAAGTTCTGCTGATTTGACCTCTTAAATAATTCTTGAAGCTGTCTTCTTCATCAGTACTTTCAGTACCCTAATTCTGGTTAGGAACATCTTTGCATAGAAAGTGCTTCCTGACAGGTTTTTCTCTGCCTGTCATCTCCCTCCCACCCCCATATATATCTTCTATGTGCAACTAGAAGGATGTATCCAAAAATAGGATCTGACCAAACCTTCTCATTAGTTAAAAAAGCAAATATGAAGTCCTCTAACAATATGGTATATAAATATTCTTATGATTTATTTGGCTTATGATTATTTTTCCACTTCATTTCCTGCCTTTTCTTGCTAAGGCTTTACCCCACTAACAACTCCAAACTATACAGATAACCATATTTTTTCTAAGTCGTATATTTTTCTTGGCCTGTTTATCTGCTTAAAGTATTCTTTTTTTTTTTTTTCTTGAGACAGAGTCTTACTATGTCACCACCAATACTCAGAAGAGTGCCGTGGGCCACAATGCCCAGCTATTTTTATTTTTTATTTTTGTTTTGTTGCAGTTGTTTAGCTGGCCTCTGTCACATTTGAACCCACTGCCTTTGGTGTATGTGACTGGTGCCATAACCACTGTGCTATGGGCGCCGAGCCTAAAGTATTCTTTTTAATGCTTACCTGGTTGATACTTCATTATTTACATCACAGATGAGATAACTCTTCTTTTAGGATGGCTACCCTAACCCATCTTTCTTTTCTGCTCCTGTTAATATCTTGTATCTGTCTCATGGCCTCGGTAATTTTGTATTATACTTACTTGTTTCAGTGTGCCTGAACTCAGTTTCTTAAGTCTGAATTCATTCATTTACTCAGTACTTATTGAGTACCACTCTATGCCATATACTGTGCTAGGTGCTAGACAAGAAAAAGTGTAAAACAAACACCATCCCTTCCGTTAGGGAACTTATTTTCTAGTGCAGAAATAAATAGATAATGAGCACAAACTATCAAAAGTATCAAGAACCAAAAAAATAGAATCTTACTTAACTCTAGTTTTCATCCCAAGTGCCTATTTCTATACTTCACCTAGAAGAAAGACTTCACTATGCTTACTCAAGTGAAATAATGTATTTCTACTCACTAGACTTTGTGTTTTTTCTTAGATTCTCTCTCAGCAGTTACAGCAGGTGGAAGCTGAGCATAACACTTTAAGGAATACTATGACAACGGAAAGACAAGAGTTCAAGATTCAGGTAGAAAAGATGGAACTTGAAGTGGCAGAGAAAAAATTGTCCTTCCATAACCTCCAAGAAGAAATGCATCATCTTTTGGAAAAGTTTGAGCAAGCAAGCCAAGCCCAGGCTGAACTGGAGTCTCAGTACAGTGCTTTGGAGCAAAAGCACAAAGCAGAAATGGAAGACAAGACTTCTCACATTTTGAGTCTTCAAAAGACTGAACAAGAGCTGCAGTCTGCCTGTGATGCTCTGAAGGATCAAAATTCAGAGCTTCTCAAAGATAAGAATGAACAAGCATTCTTGTCAGCCCAAGCCATTCAACAGTTGGAAGGTCAGTGTTTGATTGCTTTTGAAATCCACACCTCAGTATTTCATATTTTCGGGGATCTGTTAATGAAAATCCTTTGTTCAAACCAGTTAATAGAAGGACTAAGAAAGAGATCTCCTTTGAACTTGTTGCATTTTTTTCTGCCTCTGACTAAAGTTATAATCTGTCTTAATATTATATATAATTACCATTACAGTACTGAAAACATGTTAGGGATGGTCCAGATGTTAAATAGAATGCTATGTGAAACATGACTCTGATTTGAAGGGTTCAATAAGTGAATTGAGTAGGATTTGAATTAGTTTGTGGAAAAACTCAGTTAGGGAGACTGAATTGGATAGAGTTATCCTTAATCTAAAGATGGCTCTGAATGCCTTTGTTATAGGTAAACATTTCTTTTTCTTTTCTTCTTCTTCTTCTTTTTTTTTAATTAAATCATAGCTGTGTACATTAATGCAATCATGGGGTACAATGCGCTGGTTTTATATACAATTTGAAATGTGTTCATCAAACTGGTTAACCTAGCCTTCACGGCATTTTCTTAGTTATTGTGTTAAGACATTTATATTCTACACTAGTAAACGTCACATGTACCCTTCTAAGATGCACCATAGGTATGATCCCACCAATTACTCTCGAAAATTTCTTTTTAAAGAAAATATCCTTTAGAAAGCCATAAGGAAAATTTATTTTTTGAAATGTTATAAAAATAATGTGTCTTGGGCAGTGCCTGTGGCTCAAAGGAGTAGGGCGCCAGCACCAAATACCGGAGGTGGTGGTTTCAAACCTAGCCCCAGCCAAAAACTGAAAAAACAAATAATAATAATAATAATGTGTCTTAAAGAATTGAACATTTTAGAAGTTTATAAATTAAAAAGTGAAATTTGCTAAACATTAATCCATTTCACCAGTCCTCTTCCCCAGATTATACCCTCTTATAATAATGATTGGCATATACCTAAAGGAAATATTTTAGAAATAATTAAGTAGAAAATTTTATCAAAGAATTGAATATTAGCCAAGACGACCTTGAAGGGAATTACTAAGGATCAGGGTGTTACATTAGTGTACTGTCCTCTTAGCTGAACTATAGCTATGTTTAAATCTATATTGTGGAGCCTTGGTAGGCCCCATAATGCCTAAGTGGAGACTGAAGAAAATATACAATAAAACCACTAAGGCCATTTTCAAGGGGAAAAGAAAAACAGACGATTTTGTTTTTAAAAATGGCTAAGCACGACCGGGGGTAGAGCAGCGCCCACTGGAAGGAAGTAGAGTTGAGATCACACTGTCCCAGCCCGCCCATCCGCGTCCACGCCACTCCAGCCCCCTCACCCCTGCTGGTCCTTGTAGGGTGCGACTGGCAGCCATGCGCAGCAAAGCAGGTGGTCCCGGCAGGAACCCCGGCGCCTGGAGAACTTCCCTAAAGTGCTCTCCGAGGATCACACTGTCCTCTAAATAATTAAGGAGGCGTGGGGTGGGAGGCTGGGGCCGAGGGGGCGGCTGGCTCTCCTTTGTAGACCTGTCTGGCATTGGGCGCCGTGCACCATGCAGGCCAAGGAGGGCAGCAAGATCCGGAACCGCAGGGCCTTCCCCACAGGCAGCACGGCACGCTATCGTCTAAAGCGGCAGTGGCCGGACCACCACCAAAACCGTCAAGTGCGCGGAGATCCTGAAGCGCTGCCTAGCGGCCGGCACCAGGTCACACAACTGTGCTACTGGAGCGTGCGTGAGGCACGGGGGAGCCTCCCGCCTGGGTCCGCCAGGGTCAGTATACTTAAGAACGTTCCCTGGCTTGCCATCCTATTTTCCAAGGACGCACTGGATGCAGCCTTAAATCCCCACCCTGGTGCCCCTTCCCCGTCAACTGCCCCAATGCCCAGCAGAAGACTTGGGGAACCCGGAGCTGGAGAAGGCTCAGCGAAGAGGTCGCAGCCTGAGCCAGCAGCTGCGGATGATGACCAGAAGGCCTGAGAACTCCTGACTCGGGTGTGGGGTCACCTAGACCGACAGGATCTTAATTCCGGCACCTCCACTTTCAGACGCACCTGCAGCCTTTCATAAGTTGGTCCTCTGGAGCCTACACCCTGGACACAGCACCTCAGACAGGTAGCAGGAACCCCTAGGTGACAAGAGAAGGCCCCAGGAGTGTCAGTAGAGGATCCCCTACGGCGTGAGGAAGCTTAGTGAGATGGTGGTCCCTATGGCTGTGTGGCCTGAAGACATGGAACTCCACCTTCATCTGTTCTGAGCTATACTGGGACCTTCTTCTGGAAGGGAAGGGTGGACAACTGGACTCTTTGAACGTTATTTGGAACCCTGAAGGATTAAAGGCACTCACTGTCCCCTAATTTGGCCTGGATTGTGAAGGGAACCTGGATCCTGGAAATCGGGGAGAGCTCTTGGAATCACTCACACCACAGAGAGTGGGGCTGACTGAGGATAGGGGAGTCTGAGATGTGAGGGTCCTATTCTGCCTCCCACCCTGCCACTGAGGAGCATCCTGAGATTTTGCTGGCAGAGGCATCTCGGGGTTGGGGGGGGGGGCTCTAGCCCTTTTAACATCCCCCTTCCCTATGCTGGCTGAGAGAGAGAAACTCAGGTCAGAACGAATTCTCTATGCCTCCTCTCCTGAGCCCCACAGAGGGAATCTTTATTCCAAAAAAACAAACACAACAATGAAAAAGAAACAACAACAGCAACAAAATGGCTAAGCATGTTTCATTTTACCTTTGAAGGAAGTAGCTTACCTTACAAGGTGTGCTTTGACCTTTGAGATCTTTTACATAGTTTTAGGTTTGTCCTTGGCATCCTAATTTTATTTTTTAAAGACAGAGTCTCACTCTGTCGCCCTTGGTAGAGTGCCATGGCGTCACAGCTTACAGCAACCTCCAGCTCTTGGGCTTAGGCGATTCTTTTGCCTCCGCCTCCCGAGTAGCAACCTCCAGCTCTTGGGCTTAGGCGATTCTTTTGCCTCCGCCTCCCGAGTAGCTGGGACTACTGGCGCCCACCACACCACCTGGCTATTTTTTGTTGCAGTTTGGCCAGGGCTGGGTTTGAACCTTCCACCCTCAGCATATGGGGTCAGCGCCCTACTCAGTGAGCCACAGGCACAAGGTAACTAAACTCATAAACCGCATATTGTCGTTGTCCCTTTATGGTGGCCACTTGTCAGGGCCCGGGACTGGCTGGATCTTTGGCCCCCTGCCTATCTAGCTGTGTTCCTGACACGAACCTCACTCAGGAGCAATTGCTCTTAGGTGCCTGAGGGCTATTTAGTGGACGAGAGAGAGAGAAAGAGTCTTTGAGGGAGTAAAGCAGTGTTCTTAGAAGGATAGCTCTTAGCAATAGAAGTCTTTCATAGAGCTTAGTAAGCTTCAGCAGAGAGACGCTGTGCTGGCATTCTGCAAGCAGGAGAAGCGACAGAGTAAGGGGTCCGTGATAGAACCATGCACGCTCCTGACTGCCTTCTTCTCCAGCCTCTTAAAGACACAATCCCGTGGCTCTTAACACCACAGGTGTAGAAACTGCCAATTCCCTAACATTCTCATCTTGTGAGCTCGCTCACGCTTGTTAGGAGAGCTAAATCCCTCCCCATGCCCTTTTCACCAAGGTGTTCCATTATTGAGCTACAGATGTTTCTTATAGCTCTCACTCCTAGCCATAGGCTATACGGGCTGCTACAGCATATGGTGTATCCTTAGGAGACAATAAGTCACCAAGTTTCAGACTTTAAGCAGATATCACATTTATTTATTTTCTTTTCCTTAGATCAACTCCAGCAAAAGTCCAAAGAAATTAGCCAACTTCTTAATAAACCAACCTTACAAAACCATGAAATAGCATCTCAGACCTCTTTCCCAGATCAGGGCACACAGGTAATTAAATGTCGATTTCTTACGAATATGAACTACAATAGAACCTCCATAGTTGACCACCTCTTTACATTGACCAACCTCCTTAAGTTGACCTAATTTTCGGAAATCCAACATGTACCACATGTAAGTATCAGCATAGTAGGCCTAGTTCCTTATGTTGACCACCTCCATATGTTGATGAGTTTGTTATAGTCCCTTGGGTGGTCAACTTACAGAGGTTCTACTGTATTTGTCTTTGCTGGGACTATAATGAGGATTTATTCCAGAAAACTGTGTAAGTCTTCTATCTTTTTTGCCTGATAAAATGCTTCTTTGGGGATAATTCTGTTTGAAGGAATCATGACAGGCATTAATCCAATGTCTCAAAAATGAATAGTGAAAAAATAACAGATAACACCACAATCTCAGGAGCCTTTCTGATTCTAAGGTATTAAGAATTTGTATTGAAGGTGAATCACTGCTTGCTTTTATAATCAATTTTTCAAGTTCAGAAGTTAATTTTGGGGGGTAAACTTAGATTTAATCAGGTTTAGTGTATACATAAGTCAGTCTAATCAAACTTATAAGTCTATTGTAGCAAACACATTGCTCCCATTAGTTAATAGTAAAAAATTTAATTGCCAAGTTGCTATTGATTGGCTAGTATATTTTCTCTTCTTATAAAAATCTCTTGTGGGAAAACTAGACTACCGTCACTAGAAGGCTGCTTGTTGAGCATGAGTGTCAGAACAAATGAAGGGATTTGATACTACTGACTAATGTTAAGCTGGGATAACTGAATTCATCATCCATTTCCATTATAAGATTATACCTTTCCATACTGACAGACATACTGGCCAGCAGGGTTCCATGGTCCCTGGGCAGTACTGTGCAGTGATAAAAATTTTTGCTTCTTGGTTGCTAGTATCTAGGCTTTCCAATCTCTTCTATTCTCCCATTCTCAACTTTTTTCTCCAATGTTTTAAGATATTTTCCTGTCATTCAAATAAATTTTAAAAAGTTTATAGAAAAATCTGCATACCCACCATCTAAATTCTAAAAATGTTCTACTAACATTTTTCTGTTATTTGTTTTATCAAATATCTATCCATTTATTCATTCATCATTTCCTCTTAATTTTTTATATACTTCACAGTAAATTGTGGACATTTTTTTCTAAATATGTCAGCATGCATGTATTTTGACTGAATTTCAATATTTGTTTATAATTTTCCTTTCAAAGTAAAATTTACAAACCATTAAATGCACAGATCATAAGTATACTATTCATTGAGTTTTGTCAAATGTATACACCTGTGTTACTAAACTCTTATCAAGATGTATTACATTACCATCACCCCACAAAGTATTCTCATAACCTTTTACAGTCAAATCACCTCACCCCACTAGACACAACTACTGTTTTTTTCACTACAGATTAATTTTGCCTGTTTTCTGACATCATGTAAATGTAATCATGCAATATGTCCTTTTCTGTGTAGAGCCTCTTTGATTCAGCATACTTTGAGATGCATCCATATTGCTACATCTATTATAATTTATTCTTCTATATTTATAAGGAATAGTCTACTCTATGAATACCATGCATTTTCTTTGTGCATGATTATCCTGTAAATGTTGCTATGAATGATACCTGGGCTTTTTTATGCTTTGGCTATCATGAATTAAGCTACTGTAAACAGTCTCATACAAGTATTTATTTGGATATATGTCTTCATTTACCTTAAGTACTTGCTTAAGAATTGCTAGGCCATAGAGTGTGTATGTTTTTAGCTGTATGAGCTGCCAGACCTTTTCCCAAAGTGTTATATCATTTTATACTCCTACCTAACATATATGAGAGTTCCAATTGCTTTACATCTTCTCCAAAATTTGGTGTTGTCAGTTTAAAAAATTTACCCTTTCTAATGGGTATGTAATGGTGTCTTATTGTGGCTTCAATTTGCATTTCTCTGATGACAAATGATGTTGAACATTTTCTCTTGAGATATTTGGTTGTATGTATATCTTCTTCTGGTGAAGTGTCTGTTCAAGTCCTTTCCCCATTCAGACTGAGTTCTTTGTCTTTTTATTATCAAGTTGTAGGAAATCTTTTTAAATTGTGAATGTCAATTTATTATCTGCTGTGTTTGCCTACTTATTTTCATCATGCTATCTCTGAATCAGCACACATTTTTAAATTTTGATGAAGTCTATTATCAGTTTTTTAATGATTTTTGTTTTCTGTGTCCTCTCTGAAAACTGTGCTAACCCCCAAATTTTAAATGTATTCTTTTATGTTTTCTTCCACAAGCTTTCATAGCTAAGGCTCTAAACGTCAAATTATTTATTTATTTATTTATTTATTTATTTATTTATTTATTTATTTATTTATTTTGTTGTTGTTGTTGTAGTTTGGCCAGGGCTGGGTTTGAACCCGCCACCCTCGGTATATGGGGCCAGCACCCTAAAAACTGAGCCACAGGCGCTGCCCTCAAATAAATTTTTGTGTATATTGTAAAATAAGGATTATTTTGTTTTGTTCTGTTCCCATAAGAATATCAAATTGTTTTAGCACCATTTCTTGAAGAGACTTGATTTTTCCTTGTTAGATTGTTTTAGCACCTTTGTTGAAAATTAGAGATTAATAAGTTCTTTTCTGAACTTTCTGTTCTACTAATCTTTTGTCAGTACTTAGGCTGATATCACAATGTCTTTATTATTGTTACGTTTAGTTAGTCTTGATGTCAGATAGTGTAAGTCTTCCAACTTGGTTATTCTCAAGATTGTTTTGATTATTCCAGTTCCTTTCCACATAAATTACACAGTCAGCTTCCCAAATTCTATTTTTATAAAAGCCAGATGGATTTTGGATTGGCATTGTGTTGAATCTATTGATTAATTTAGGGAGAATTGACATCTTAACACTACCTAACTTTTTCATCCAGGCATATAGTATATCTCTCCATTTCGATTTTTACAGCTTTTCAGCAGTGTTTTATAGTCGTTATTGGAAAAGTTGTGCACATTTCAAAATTTATTTTGAAGTAGTTCATATTTTGATGCTATTATAGATGGAATTATTTCAATTTTGTTTTCCAAGTATATGCTGCTAGTATGTAAGTATATCTTTGAATTTTGTTTAATAACTTTATATTCTATGAATGATGAATTGATTTTATTAGTTCTAAGGGTTTTTTTTTAGATTCTTTAGAATTTTCTACATATACAATCATGTCACTTGCAAATAAAGACAAGTTTTTAGGCCAGGCGTGGCTCACGCCTGTAATTCTAGCACTGTGGGAGGCCAAGGCAGGTGATCAGGAGTTCGAGACCAACCTAAACTAGTGTAAGACCACATCTCTAAAAATAGCTGGGCATCTTGGTGGGTGGCTATAAGCCCAGCTACTTGGGAGGCTGAGGCAAGAGGATTGTTTGAGCCCTAGAGTTTGAGGTTGCTGTGAGCTATGATGCCACTTCACTCTACCAAGACTATCTTAAAAAAAAAACAAAAAACAAAAAAACTACTCAGGAGACTGAGGCAAGAGAATCACCTAAGTGCAGGAGTTGGAGATTGCTGTGAGCTGTGTGACACCACGACACTCTACGGAGGGTGATAAAGTGAGACTCTGTCTCTACAAAAAAAAAAAAAAAA
Organism: Perodicticus potto; assembly: GCA_963574655.1. Classification (NCBI taxonomy): domain Eukaryota; kingdom Metazoa; phylum Chordata; class Mammalia; order Primates; family Lorisidae; genus Perodicticus; species Perodicticus potto. Next base: position 43,090 of record CAUYRH010005417.1, read on the forward strand.
AAAAAAGACAGGTTTTTGTTACTCCATTTTTCTCTTTATTCCTTAATTGTACTGTTTGATAGAAGTGTTGATACTAGACCTTCTTATATTTTTACTAATCTTAAAGTATTCTATATTTTACCATTAGCTGTGATACTCCATTTAGATTTTTCATGAATTTCCTTTATCAGATTGAGGACATACTCCCCTCTATTCCTAGTTTGCTGAGAATTGGTATTTAATTTTGTCGAATGTTTTTTTCTGCCTTTCTTGGAATGAATATATTCTTCTTTATTCTGTTAATATAGTATAGTACTTTAATTTTTGAATATTAAACCAACCTTAAATGGTTGGATTAACACTACTTGGTCATAAAGTATAGCACTCTTGAACAACATGGGCGATGGGCCATCAAAAATCCATGTATAATTTTGATGTTCCCAAAACTTGACTGCAGATAGCCTACTGTTGACTAGAAGCCTTACCAATAACATCAATAGTCCATTAACACATAAATAAACTACTATCTACATATCTTTTATGCATTTATGACATAGACCTTTTTCTTAATTTTTTGCAATATTTCTGGGCTAAGTGGTTTATCTGCAAATTTTTTCAAATTGTTACAAATCTCTAAAATTTTTTTCCTGATATATTTGTTGAAGAAATTATCCTTATTAATGGACCTGCATAGTTTAAACCTGTGTTATTCAAGGGTCCACTTTATTATCCTTATTGTATATGACTGAATTTAATTTCTAATATTTTGTGAAGATTTTTTTGTGTGTTTGTATTTATGAAGGATATTTGGATATATTTTTCTCATGGTTTTGTAATATCTTTTTAAGTTTTTTTTGGTTTTTTTTTTTTGAGACAGAGTCTCTGTCACCCTGGGTAGAGTGCTGTGGCACTCTACTCATACTAATGTGTCTAGCAATAATTCATTCTGGTGTGTTGTTGAGTATATTGTACATACCACAATTTGTCTATTCATTTACCCATTGGTGAATAATTTGGGTTGTTGCCAGTTTGGTCCTATTACAAGTAAAGCATCTATTCAGTTATTTATGTTTTAAGGAGAGCTAAAATAAATAATAAGAAAATAAATCTTAACTATCACAGTTATCATTCTGGTACTTTTCATTGTTTACTGTCTTGCATTTTATGTTTGACAGGGAATCTGCTATCCTTCACACTCTTTCTTTTCTTTTTTTTACTGGCTGCTTTTAGGATTTTACCACTGTTTCTGATCACTTGGATTATGATGTAACTTGGCATGGTTTTCTTCATGTTTCTTGTGGTTGAAGTTCATTGAGCCTTTTGAATCTCTGTGTTTATGGTTTTTATCAATTTTGGAACATTTTCTGTCATTAGTTTTTTTTTTTGACTCCCACCCCTCCTTTGGGAACTCCAATTACACATATATTGATGCTCTTTTGATATTTTAAATTCTTTTTTCTGTTTTCTTTTTTTCTATTTCTTTAACTTGAAGTTTGCTAATCTTTTCTTTTGTAGTCTCCAATCTTTTGTTGATCTCATCTGGTACATTTTTTTACAGTCTCGAACATTGTAATTTTCTTCTCTAAAAGCTTAATTTGGGCTTTAAAAAAATAACTACCCATGCTTTTATTTAATTTTCTGCTTATGTAGAATTCAGTTATAACAACTGTTTCTTTACCTTTTAATTCAAACATCTGTGTCAGTACTGAGTCTGTTTAAATTGGTTACTCATTATGGCTTATATTTTTCTGCTACTTTGTTTGCCACATATTACAGATGATGGATATCTTTGTTTTATTAACATATTTTCAGGTTTTATATGGAATTCAGTTATTTGAAAAAAGTCTAATCCTTTCAGATCTTACTTCTTTGTTTTGTTAGGAAATTTGAATCCTAACAAATTCAATGTAAGACCTTGCTGAGTATTCTACTTTATGCCCAGTGAGGTGTTAAGCTTTTTCACATTTGGCTGTGGAAATTGACACTCTTCCATGCCCTATATGAACACCAAGTGCTGTTCTCTGATCTCTCCCGATAGATAGTTTGGGGTAGTTCAGGTAGCCTTGGATAGTTTCCTCACATTCATATGCTACTGTGTGCTCTGCTGAACATTCATTGGAGACCCTCTGCAGATTCCAGTTTTCTCTTTAAGTGGCTTTCTCCTGTCCTGTGTTCTGTTCTGTGCACTCCAGCCATCTTGCTCTTTTTCAACTCTTACCTCTTTCTTGTCAACTCAGGAAATCCAACTGGCTTTGCTAGCTTAACCTTTCTTGGACCAAAGCCTAGAAACTCTTGTAGCATTAAGCTGAATCAAGTATAGGACTCAATTTGTTTCTTTCCTCTCAGACCTTCATTCCCTCATACCATTATGAAAACTATCATTTCATGATTTTGTCTGCTATTTTGTTGTTGTTGTTTCAGCTCGGAGAAAAAAATCTGTTCTATGTTATTTCATCTTTAGCAAAAGTGAACTTTCTATTGGATTTTTAGCAATAAAATTTTTAAAGTAGTTGCTCGAGAAGTACAACTTTTCAGTCGTCTTAGAGTTAGTACTGTAAAACTTCACCTAAAGTAGAAACCTTGTAATCATATACCCTCAGCCTATTCTTTATGCCATAGTTGCTGTATGTATTATATTACAAAGCATAAAGGCTTAGCACACAATTTTGACATTTACAGACATTTGAAAGACATTATGAGGAAAATATTGACCCTTAATATTTACCTTCATGTTTATCATTTGCAATGTTCTTTTTTCTCTCTGATGACCAAGTTTCCATCTGGTATCATTTTTCTTCAGCTTCTAGAACAATCTTTAGTATTCTTATAGTATAGGTCTGTTGGTGAAAAGATTCTCTTTGTTTTCTCTTATTTAAAAAATGTCTTATTTTGCTTTTATTCTATGTCTTGTTACTGGATATATAATTCTAGATTGATAGCTTACTTTAAAGCAGATATTTCTCTGTCGTCTGACCTATGTTTTTCCCCCCAACAGCTGATCAGTAATCATTCAAATTATTGTCCCCCTATATGTAAAGTATCATTTTAACATGAAACTTTTAAGATGTTTTAAAACCCTTGTCTTTGAGGTACTTAGTTATAGGGGGAGGGGGTGGTCATTTTTTGCATGCTTTTGTTAAGTTTCTTGTGTGTATAACCTTATGTTTGGGGAAATTTGGACTATTTCTTAAAATAATTTTTCTTCCCATTCTGTCTTCTTTCCTGGCACTCTAGTTGCAGGTGTATTGAACCTATGAATATTGGCCCATATGTCCCTGAGGTTATATCAATCTTTTCATTCATCATGAGCACATTCATTCATGTCCTAAGAATAGTTATAATACCTTCTTTAAAATTGTTGTTTGCTGATTTCAAAATCTACTATTTTGTGGTCATTCTCTGTTGATTGTGTTTTTTAAATTTTTTCTTGAGAATGTGTTACATTTTCCTATTCATGTGATGAGTGATTTTGTGTTGAATACTATGTTATAAATATTTTGTTCTTGAGATCTATTTCATTATTCCTAAAATTCTGAAGTATTTTGATTACTTTTTATGAGCCAACAAGTTGGATTCAAATTACAAACTCTGACTTATGAGAAATAGCCACTCAAAACTCAATTTACTTATTTTTGCCTTAACTGGGCTATTTTGATTGAGCCCCTATAGTTCATTGTTCAGCCTGAAATTTGAGTTAAGTTTATGTATAGAATTTAGGACTCTTTCTTGCTGATATTCTTTCTCATCTCTTTGATTTCCCTCCTCACATGCTGACAGTTATGTTTGTCCCACAGTCTTTCTTATTCTTCAAGTCAGAAATATTTATGGCTGCTCTGTTGGAGTTTTACTTGTCCTATATAATGCAAACCAGGAACTTCACTCAGAATAAAAATCATAAAAAGCCCCAAATTAACTTCCTTCCTTCCAATTCTTTCCTCTTCTTTCCTTCTCTTCCTCCCTTTTCTTGCTTTGTTATAGGCTATAGTACAGTGGCATGATCATTAGTCTCTGTAGCCTTGAATCTTTAGTTCAAGCCATCCTCCTGCCTTAGCCTCCCAAGTGACTGGGACACAGTTGCACACCACCATGCCTGGCAAACTTTAAAATTTTTTATGGAGGCAGTTGCTTGCTATGTTGCCCAGGCTGGTCTCCAACTCCCAGCCTCAAGCTTTCCTTTTACTTTGGTCTTCCAAAGTGTTGGGATTATAGGCATGAATCACCACTCTTGGCCCCTTACTATTTCTTTAAACATCAAATGAAGGTTTGGGCTCAGGTCTGCTGTAAGGAGCCTCATGGCTTATCATTTCTATAATTTTATGAAAGTTGTGGAGAATAATCCCCTTAAATAATGAAAATATATAAAAATACATTAAAAAATTAAACATGTGGGCTGGGTACCTGCAGTTCAGAGGTTAGGGTGCCAGCCGCATGCTCTGGGGCTGGTGGGTTTGAACCTGGCCTAGGCCTGCTTAAAAAAAAAAAAAAATTAAGCATGTGGCATAATTAGATATACATCTACAATTAGGAAAACTAAACTCTCCAAGAGTTGGTGCAGCGGTTCATGTCTGTAATCCCAGCATTTCGAGAGACTAAGGTAAAAGGATCACTTAATGCCAGGGGTTTAAGACCAACCTGAGCAACACAGGCAACCCCATCTACCAAAAAAAAAAAAAAAAAAACTAAAACCAAGGACAGGCATAATGGCAAAATTCTGTAGTCTCAGCTACTAGGGAGGCTGAAGTAAGAGGATTGCTTGATCCCTGGACTTTGAGGTTATAGTGATCATGAGAAAGCCACTGCACTTCAATGTGGATGACAAAGTGAGACCTAGTCTCTTTAAATATATAAATAAATAAGAGTTTTTTGTTCTTTTAAAAAAAGGTATATATTATTTTACCTCTATTCCTCTTTGGGGAGATTCTCTTTATGTTCCTTCTTGGTAGAGAGACCGTGTTACATGTTATTTGTTGCCCTTAATATAATATTATATTATTATTTATTTGTGGACCTGAAAATGTTTTCTTATGTGGTAGACTTGGGATTTCTATCTTTGCAATCCAGGCTTCAATCTTTTTTTTGCAGTTTTTGGCCAGGTCCAGGTTTGAACCCGCCACCTCTAGTATATGGGGCCAGCGCCCTACTCCTTGAGCCACAGGCGCCACCCCCAGGCTTCAATCTTATATTCAAAACCCAGTGAACTTAATGTTTGTGTGAAATATTTTATTTCTCCTTCTATCTTCAGGTAGAAAAACATTTCTTCAAATATTATCTAGGTAGATATATAGATGCTATTTTTAAAGTATCTTCATGGCTGAAGAATTTTTAGAAGACAAAAATACTGAGCATTAGTGTAAGAGGTTTTTCCTGGAGAATCATTAATTTGTTGTCTTTCTACAATTCAGGCAGACACTGAGGAGACTCTTGCCTCTTTGCAGAAGAGAGTGGTAGAACTAGAGAATGAAAAGGGAGCCCTGCTCCTCAGTTCTATGGAGCTGGAGGAGCTGAAAGCTGAGAATGGTATGTATAAGTGAAAACCATAATTCTCTGTCTTCTTATCCCACAACTGCCTCTACTTTTATCATTATAAATATATAATTCTCTGATTCTGTAATAATAAAGATTTAGATAGAAGAGCTGGTAATTACCAAAGATAAGATTAATATACATTAAATAATTAAGAATATAGTACTAGTGTTTAACATAAGTATAATATTTTGTAATATGGGCTATAAATACTTCAGGCTTTTTAATATTTACTTTTAATTTTTTAATATGGTCAAAGTATTTTATAGGGACCTTAATAAGATGATGAATTTTTTAATAGGTCAAATGAAAGGAGGGACATTCTAATAATAAATTTGTGGGATGAGGTAACAGACATCAGTAAAGTTCAAAGGTAGAAACCATTTGGTTTCTTTTCATACCATACCCTGCTTAGAATCCTACCCCTCTCCTTTAGCTTGGCTGATTCTTACTTATCTTTCAGGCCCCAGTTAATGCATTATCTTTTTCAAAATTTTGACCCTGATCCCCAAAGGTTGTGTTAAATATGTTTTTGTGCTTCCATAAGATCCTTATATATCTTTAGTGTTGTATTAAAATCATCTGGTTATGTATTTGTCTTTTCTTATTATTTTATAAGCTCATCAAAGGTAAAGTATAAGCTTTTCAAAGGCAAGGCCTTTTTTTCCCCCCCATCTTTGCTTTACCTAAACCAGTATAACACCTGGAAAACAGTGGCTGCTGAATAAAGTTTTGTTGGATTAAACTACATAGTGTTTCATCCTATAGGACTGTGTAAGAACAGTAATAATGAAGATATATCTCCTTACACTTATCTTCTGCTTTACAAGGACCTTATGGATTTAGTAGCATATAGTTAATAAAGCTTTATTGTTCAAATTTATCCCACATTGACTACTACCCTTTATCTTCTAGAAGTAAGAATGAATACCAAGATTTACCAAGAATGTAAAACTTTTATTAAAACTTTAAAGTCGATATTTCCAACTCAACCATTTTATAGTTTTCCACTTAGCTCTAAATGGAGGACTGCACACTTTTGTTAGACCACTAAAGACCACCACAAATTCAGCTCATCATTCAACTCACTCAAAGCACTTCTTTGAGACTTTATCTGTGATGCTTATTTTGTAATTTTACAAACAGTCCTTATCCTTTTCATATGACTTGCACCTGGTTTGGAGGTTCTTTTCCTCTTTCCTACAGGGGCCTTATGGTTTTCTGTATTGGTTTTCGTGTCTGGTCTCACAGGTTACCTTTGCTTCATGTGTCAAATTCTATTCTGCTCACCTTCCACACTGCCATTTCCACCACAATACCCCTTTCTCTGTCTTGTGAAGTCCTGAACATATTGTATGAATGCATTTGTCTGATGAATATTCCTTCCTTCCTTCACACAGCAAGTGTCTTTGGTGCCTTTCCTATGTGCCAGGCACTATTCTAGTTGCTGGTTATACAGTTATGAACATATGAGAAGGGGAGACAGACCAGATAAACATATATATAATAAGAAAATTTCAGAGAATGATAAGTATTGGGATAAACATAAAACAAAGTACTACAGGAATAGTTGGGGGAAGAAGAAAGCAGCATTAGCAGGGCCAGAGTAGGCCTCTTTGAGGGCTTGAAACCTGAATGATGAAAGCGGATAGCCACACAAAGAAGCTAAACAAGGAGCATCCCTGTTTGGGTCTGAGTTAGTGCATGTAGTTTTGAAGAAGGTTTTTATAGACCAAAAAAAAAAAAAAATAGCATGTAAAAGTATAAAATTTATTTTAGCTTCTTAGAGAGAAAGAGAGCAGGTAGACTATGGTCTGCCATCTCAAGGAAAGAGGAGGAAAAAGCCAGCGCAGAGATCAAGAAGGAGGTGATTTGAAGAGGATGTAAATTGGCAGGGTACGTCCAGAAACTACTGCATTGTTCCTTTCTTTCTTGGCACCAGGTAGATAACAAACAAGCTGTGCCTGATGTCAAAGTCCAAAAGCTGACTCCTCTTCCTTTCTTTGGTAATGAGATTATGAGATTGTAGCAGGAGATAGGTAGAGTCTGACCTTAGGATATGGCTGAAGCCTGTGGCTTTCTCTTGCTGTTTACTCAGGAACTCTATAAAGTAGTTTCTCATGAAAACAATTTTGAAAAAGAAGGATTTACATCTCTTTCTGCCTGTCTAGAGGTTATGCAAAACAGTACTCCTGAAGGGTAGGATGCCCCTAGGATTGATCTTTAACTGTTACTAGAAAATTGTAGGATTATTTACTATTATTTTTGCAAGGCTGCCCTTTCAATTCCAAGCAGCAAAAAGAATGATGCAAATGTCTTGATGTAGGAATGAACTTGATAAGTTTGCAGAACAGAAAGAAGGCCAGTGTTTTTGTAGTAGAGTGAACAAAAAGGAAGCAGTAGTACAAGAAGAAGAGATTAGGGAATTGATGTTGTAGGGCCCTATAGATCACATTGAGACATTTGGATGTAATGTAAAAATACACTTTTTTCCTTTGGTGTATCTGTTTTCACAGCTCAGAAAAAATATAATCTTCTTGGAGACATTAATATCAACATTGAATTATTTCCAAGATATGACTACCTGTTTTAGACATATACATCTTAACAGAACATGGGGGTAGAACTCAGAAAACCTGGATTCTGATCTGAGCTCTCACTGAACTAGCTTTAAAACCTCTGCAGGTCATGTCATTTCTTTGCTTCCTCATATGGTTATTTGAGGAGATTGGAAAACTCTCTTTTAGTGTTAAAATTTGATAACATATGTGAAAGAGCAGTGAAGACTTTATAAGTGCTATATTAATATAAAATGCATTACAGTAGGCTTAGGGATAAATTAAAGCAAATTTGTTGCCCTAAAAGTTCCAAACTATGCCATAGAAATAGCTGCTTCATATCACATGCTCTGGCATCCTCTTCTTTCAAGCCTTCCACTGTTTAGTATATTTTACTCAGGCTCATTATCGTTACCTAGTACTATTCTGTCTTATATCTCATATTCTCTTTACACTTCTTTATTTTAATAAAGTAAGCTTTTTATCTTCTCAAAGCTATATTGTTTATATTTTTCTCTTGAGTATTCCATGCCTCTTAAATAACCTCACATGCAGTTATGTCTTTATTTTTTTCAAACATTCCTCTTATGTATTTTAAAAATGTTTATTTTGTGACTTTCAGAAAAACTGTCTTCTCGGATTATTCTTCTGGAGGCTCAGAATAGAACTGGGGAGGCAGATAGAGAAGTCAGTGAGGTAAGTGAAGTGTTCTTCATATAACTAGAGCATGAACTGGATTAAGGGAAGGTAGCTTCAAGTCTAAACATTTCTGCTATTTTCTTTTTTTTTTCTTTTTGAGACAGAGACTCACTCTGTCACCCTAGGTACAGTGCTGTGGTGTTATAGTTCATAGCAACCTCAAACTCTCAGGCTCAAGAGATCCTTTTGCCTTAACCTCCTGAGCATCTGGGACTGTAGGCACTTGCCATGATTCCTGGTTAGTTTTTCTGTTAATAAAGCTGGGGTCTTGTTCTTGCTCAGGCTGATCCCAAACTTCCCAGCTCAAGCAGTCCACCAACCTGGGCCTCCCAGAGTGCTAGGATTATAGGCATGGGCCACTGTGCCTGGCCCGTTTCTACTATTTTCTAGTGGTAACAGAAATGTATATTACCTATAGTATGAGATTTATTTAATAGAGTCATAATGGTTATTATTTCTCAGGTATGCTCAGTTGGTTCTGAATATTTGGAATTCTTTGTCTTAAACCAACCCAGATACCCATTTTTCATACTGAGTTATCATTTATCTCAACTTCTTTGTTCATCTCAGGAGTTTTCTTAGTGAAGACATTAGATAAAATGTCTTGGGCTTCCTCCCCTACAATTGGCACAGTTTTACTTGTGACTATATAAAAAAGGTAGCTTTGGAGAATGATGACCTGAAAATTATTATAAGAAATGTATAGGCTCGGCGCCTGTGGCTCAACGGGCTAAGGCTCCAGCCACGTACACCTGAGCTGATGGGTTTGAATCCAGCCCGGGCCCACCAAACAACAATGACAGCTGCAACCAAAAAATGGCTGGGCGTTGTGGCGGGTGCCTGTTGTCCCAGCTACTTGGGAGGCAGAGGCAGGAGACTCGCTTGAGCCCCGGAATTGGAGGTTGCTGTGAGCTGTGATGCCACAGCACTCTATCCAGGGTGATAGCTTGAGGCTCTGTCTCAAAAAAAAAAAAAAGAAAAGAAAAAAAAGAAATGTATAGCAGCACCATAGCTCAGCGGGTAGGACGCAGGCCACATACACCCAGGCTGGCAGGTTCAAACCAGGCCTGGCCAGCTAAACAACAATAACAACTGCAACAAAAATATAGCCAGGCCTTGTGGTGGGTCTTGTAGTTCCAGCTACTTGAGAGGCTGAGGCAAGAGAATCACTTAAGCCCAAGAGTTTGAGGTTGCTGTGAGCAAAGGAAGGGTCAAATACTATAATCCCTTGTGATAACAGAGAGTGAGTGGGAAAGGTTCATAGAGGGGGGGTAAGTTGACTTGAAAGGGGAAGACTAGTATTAGGACAAACAGTAATGAGAGTGGCCAGAAAGAGTGAAGTTCTCTGGTTCTCTGCCTCTCAGTATGGGATGACATTGATTCTTTACTCAAGCCAAAATGCTTATTAAACTGTGTAGGTATCAAGGGAAGGAAGAGAGTGGGAGAATGACATGAAAGATAGTTAGAAAAGAAGAAATAGGAATACTTACTGTAAAGAAGAGAAAAAGAAAAAGTTATATTGAAGTGTTCTGGCAAAAATAATACCTTGACTACATCAGGTCTTTAATATATATAGGGATGAATAAATATGCATGTGACAGGAAGAAATTTTAAAAGAACTTTTCCCCTGTGCAAAATACTGTGTCCAATTTCAGTCTTTAGAAATGTAAGTATGATACAGGGTAATGCAGAGAGCAAAGACTTGTAAATAACTAAAATAATGCTTATGAAAAATGATGAGGTAACTTTTCTAAATACAACAGCTCTAAAATAATATTTTTTCTTACTCAGTAGCTGAGAATGATAGTAAGATAATAGTTAATATTCATTCAATACTCACTATGTGCTAGCTTTTGCTAGTAAGTGGTAGAGTTAAGATGTACAGCCAGGCAGTTGGGCTGTAGAGCTTGTACTCTTGGCCACTACATTATATGACAGCCCTGTTTGTTGGTGTTTTCTCCCATCAAGTTGGAATATTTTTCAGGGGGAAAAAAGTATTATTGGGGAAGGTGGAGATTTTATTCTGTGGCCATCTCTAAACTTTTAATAAAATGCTGATTGAGTTTACCATCAGATTTGCTGATTTTGTTCCCCAAGAAAACAATTAAAGAAATAATTTCAGTTGATTGAGCAGTCTAACACAGTAATCTCCATAATAACTTGGTTCATGTTTTGTCAAACAGATCCCTAATTTTAGCCCAACCCCCAGCAGAGCTCCTTTTTGATTTTTTGATCCTGGTACTTTATCTGAATCTCTGTGTTTGATAATCTGCTTATCTATTAATGACTATTTTATCTAATATTTGCAAATTTCCTATTTTAATGGGTAGTTTAGGAAAAGGAATCCCATAACTTCCTGCTTGGAGTGGGATAAAACAAAGATTTAATTCATTTCCTGTTTCCCTTTTTATTTTTAAGCAGTTCTTAGGAGAAACAATTAAAAGTTTTAATATGAAGGAAAACAAAACTTCATGTGTAAGGAATATCTAGAAAGTAAATTTCAGGTTTCTTTAGTTCTTATTAATAGAACTTGACCTCAGTACAGGATTGAGAGCACCCTTGGAGGTCTAATTTGGGGGGTAAAACTGATTTTAAAGGATTCAACAATTTTATATTATTAAAAAATTGATTAAGTCTTTTTTTTTTTCTGTTTTAAAAATAGATGAGCATGGTCAATATTACCAGGCTCAACAGGAACAACTCTTCTACCGAGGAAAATGAACAAGATGTTCTAGAGAGCATGTTTTCTCAGAAACATAAGGACTTATCAGTTTTATTGTTGGAAATGAAAGAAGCTCAAGAAGAAATTGCATTTCTTAAATCACAGCTCCAGAGCAAAAGGGCTGATGGGGAGCCTGAGGTTCTTGACCAGATGGAAATGAAACAGACAGAAAGTCAAGGAATACCTGCACTTAAAATGAAAGTATTTCTTGAAGATAGAGGGCAAGATTTTCTCTCAATGCCAAATGAAGAAAGCAGTCTTCCAGCAATTGAAAAAAAAGAACAGGAGAGTACCAAACATCAGACTAGAACACCCGAGGAAATATCATTAAATGATGCTGGAATGGAGTTGCAATCAACAAAACAGGACGATGTTAATAAATCCCTTTCTGCTGTACCGGATACTGGTCAGAATCATCAGGATGAGTTGGAAAGATTAAAAAGTCAAATTTTGGAGCTTGAGATAAACTTTCATAAAGCAGAAGAAATCTATGAGAAAAGTTTAGATGAGAAAGCTAAGGAAATTAATAATTTAACTCAGTCAATTGAGGAATTTAAGAAAAATGCTGAAAATACCAGCAGTGTGCTCACTGCTTTGTCTGAAGAAAGAGACCAGCTTCTTTCTCAGGTGAAGGAACTTAGTGTAGTAACAGAACTGAGGGCTCAGGTAGAGAAACTGAAAACAAACCTTGCAAATGCAGAAAAGCAAAGAACACTTGAATATGAAAGCCAAAGTACTCATCACAACCTGCTAAGTGAACAAATCCACAGTCTCAGCATAGAAGCCAAATCTAAAGATGTGAAAATTGAAGTTTTACAGAATGAACTGGATGATGTGCAGCATCAGTTTTCTGAGCAGAGCACACTGATAAGAAGCCTGCAAAGTCAGCTGCAGAAGAAGGAAAGTGAAGTGCTTGAGGGGGCAGAGCATGTGAGAGATATCTCAAATAAGATGGAAGAACTGCTACAGACACTTTCACAGAAGGAACTTGAAATAGCAAAGATGGATCAACTGTTAATAGAGAAAAAGAGAGATGTGGAAACCCTCCAACAAACCATCGAGGAGAAGGATCAGCAAGTGACAGAAATCAGCTTTAGTATGACTGAGAAAATGGTTCAGCTTAATGAAGAGAAGTTTTCTCTTGGGGTTGAAATTAAAACTCTTAAAGAACAGCTGAATTTATTATCAAGAGCTGAAGAAGCCAAAAAAGAGCGGGTAGAAGAAGATAACGATGTTGTTTCTGGCCTTAAACATAATTATGATGAGTTGAGTCCAGCAGGGCTAATAAGTAAAGAAGAACTTCAGCATGAATTAGATCTTCTGAAGAAAGAAAGTGAGCAGAGAAAGAGAAAGCTCCAGGCAGCTCTTATTAACAGAAAGGAACTTCTACAAAGAGTCAGTATATTAGAAGAGGAATTAGCCAAAGTGAAAGACAAATCTAGGAAAGAGATCCCACTCAGTGAGAGTGAGAGGAGGGAAATGGAAGAAGATAAAGAGAACAAAGAAGACTCAGAAAAAAGTGTGACTTCTAAGTGCCAAGAAATAGAAATGTCATTAAAACAGACCATATCTGAGAAAGAACTGGAACTAGAACATGCAAGGAAGAGTTTGGAAGAAAAGATAGCAGCTGAAGAAGAGTTACAGACTGTAGTTAAACAGATGGGTCAGAGCTTGCAAGATAAGACAAATCAAATAGATTTGCTGCAAGCGGAAATTGTTGAAAACCAAGCAATTATCCAAAAGTTAACCTCAAGTAATAAGGATGCAGGTGATGGAGATTCAGCAGCACCTTTAAAAGAAACAGCGGCAATCAGTCCACTTTGTGCAGGGAGTGGAGAACACTGGAAACCAGAATTGGAAGAAAGGATAGTAGGCCTTGAAACAGAAAAGGAGCAACTTCAAAAGAAGCTACAGGAAGTCTTAACTTCCCGCAAGGCAATTCTAAAAAAGGCACAGGAGAAAGAAAGACATCTTAAGGAGGAACTAAAGCAACAGAAAGATGACTATAATCGCTTGCAAGAGCAACTTAATGAGCAAAGCAAGGAGAAGGAGAACATTGCAGATCAGCTGACACAACTCCAGATTCAAGTACAGGAGTCCATAGACAGAAAACACCCAGCCACTGACCCACAGGAACCAAGCTCTCCCACTCAAGGTTTAGAACAATCTTTATTCAAAGCCACAGAACAGCATCCTACCCAACCTCTTTTAGAGTCTGATTTGTACCCAGACTGGTCTTCTCATTCTGAAGATACAAGTACTCTGCAGGGTAATACTTCCATTGCCCACATTAAGACCCAACTGAAAGAAATAGAGGCTGAGAAAGAACAGTTAGAATTGAAATTTAGTTCTGCAACAAGTGAGCTTACCAAAAAATCAGAAGAAGTATTTCTCTTACAAGAGCAGATAAACCAACAGGATTTAGAAATCCAGAGTCTGAAGATAGCATCTCGTGAAGCTAAAGCCCATGCAGAAAGCCTGAAGCAGAAACTGGAAAGCAGTCAACTAGAAATTGCTGACTTAGAACATCTGAGAGTATTACAGCCTGAACTAGATGAACTGCAGAAACTTATAAGCAAAAAGGAAGAAGCAGTTAGCAATATTTCTGGACAACTTAGAGAGAAAGAAGAAACCCTTGCTAAAGTACAGACAGAGATAATAGAACAAGAAGATTTAATTAAGGCTCTACATACACAGCTTGAAATACAAGCCAAAGAACATGATGAGAGGATAAAGCAGTTGCAGGTAGAATTTTGTGAAATGAAGCAAAAACCAGAAGAGATTGAAGAAGAAAGTAGAGCGAAGCAACAAATACAGAGGAAACTGCAAGCTGCCCTTATTTCCCGAAAAGAAGCACTAAAAGAAAACAAAGGTCTTCAAGAGGAGTTGTCTTTGGCCAGAGATACCATTGAACGGCTCACCAAGTCTGTAGCAGATATAGAAAGTCAAGTTTCTGCTCAAAATAAAGAAAAAGATACATTCTTAGGAAGATTAGCTCTTCTTCAGGAAGAAAGAGACAAACTCATTACAGAAATGGACAAGTCTTTACTGGAAAATCAAAATCTCAATGGCTCTTGTGAGAGTCTAAAGCTAGCTCTAGAAGGTCTTACTGAAGACAAGGAAAACTTAGTGAAGGAAATTGAATCTTTGAAATCTTCTAAGATTGCAGAAACCACAGAGTGGCAAGAGAAACACAAGGAGCTACAAAAAGAATATGAAATTCTTCTACAGTCCTATGAGAATGTTAGCAATGAAGCTGAAAGGATTCAGCATGTGGTGGAAACTGTGAGGCAAGAGAAGCAAGAACTGTATGGCAAGTTAAGAAGTGCAGAAGCAAACAAGAAAGAGACAGAAAAGCAGTTGCAAGAAGCTGAGCAAGAAATGGAGGAAATGAAAGAAAAGATGAGAAAGTTTGCTAAATCAAAGCAACAGAAAATCCTAGAGCTGGAAGAAGAGAATGAGCAGCTTAGAGCGGACGTACACCCTGCAGGGGGTATAGCTAAAGAATGTATGGAAACACTTATTTCTTCCAATTCCAACATGAAAGAAGAACTTGAAAGGATCAAAACAGAGTATGAAACCCTCTCTGAGGAATTTAAGACTTTACTGGCTGAGAAAAAGTCTCTAAGTGAAGAGGTTCAAGACTTAAAGCATCAGAGAGAAGATATTGCATCTAAACAAGCTAGCCTAGAGGCACCTGAGAAACATGATAACCAAATGGATATACTTGAAGAGGGAACACAATCTGTACCAGGTAAGGTGAAAGAGCAAGACTCCCTGAGTACGAGCACAAGGCCTGCATGCTCAGAATCTGCTCTATCAGAGAACAGTTCTAAACCTGATGTAAGTGAGGATTTTAGCTCACATGACAAAATTAATAATTACCTACAACAGATTGATCAGCTCAATCAAAGAATTGATGAATTAGAGGTAGAAAGGCAGAAAGACAAAGAACTTAGCCAGACTTTAGAAAATGAGAGAAATACCTTACTGAGTCAGGTATCAACAAAGGATGATGAACTAAAAATGCTTCAGGATGAGGTAACCAAAATAAACCTGTTAAATCAGCAAATCCAAGAAGAACTCTCCAGAGTTACCAAACTAAAAGAGACAGCAGAAGAAGAGAAAGATGATTTGGAAGAGAGGCTTATGAATCAATTAGCGGAACTTAATGGAAGCATTGGCAATTATTATCAGGATGTTACAGATGCCCAAATAAAAAATGAGCTACTGCAATCTGAAATGCAGAACCTTAAAAAGTGTATGAGTGAATTGGAGGAAGAAAAGCAGCAGTTGGTCAAGGAGAAAACTAAGGTGGAATCAGAAATACGAAAGGAATGTTTGGAGAAAATACAGGGTGCTCAGAAAGAACCTGGCAATAAAAGCCATGCAAAGGAACTTCAGGAACTGTTAAAAGAAAAACAACAAGAAGTAAAGCAAATGCAGAAGGACTGTATCAGGTATCAAGAGAAAATTAGTGCTCTAGAGAGAACTGTTAAAGCCCTAGAATTTGTTCAAACTGAATCCCAAAAAGATTTGGAAATAACCAAAGAAAAGCTGGCTCAAGCAATTGAACACCGCAGCAAGGCACAAGCAGAATTAGCTAACTTCAAAGTACTGCTAGATGACACTCAGAGTGAAGCAGCAAGGGTTCTAGCAGACAATCTCAAGTTGAAAAAGGAACTTCAGTCAAATAAAGAATCAACCAAAAGCCAAATGAAACAGAAGGATGAAGATCTTGAGCGAAGATTGGAGCAGGTAGAAGAGAAACACCTGAAAGAGAAGAAGAATATGCAAGAGAAACTCGATGCTTTGCATAGAGAAAAAGTCCATCTGGAAGAGACATTTGGAGAAATTCAGCTTACTTTGAATAAGAAAGACAAGGAAGTTCAGCAACTTCAGAGAAACTTGGACAGTACAGTGGCCCAACTTGCTGCCTTCACTAAGAGCATGTCTTCCCTTCAGGATGATAGAGACAGGGTGATAGATGAAGCTAAGAAGTGGGAGAGGAAGTTCGGTGATGCAATTCAAACCAAAGAAGAAGAAATTAGACTTAAAGAAGAGAATTGCAGTGTTCTAAAGGATCAGCTTAAACAGATGTCCATCCATATGGAGGAATTAAAGATCAACATTTCCAGGTAAATGAGTAATAACATTTTCTTCTTTGAATGTAATTAGAAGCAAAAGTTCTATTTAAACTATTAAAGTTCTATTTAAACTATTTCTTTTCCCTTTAATATTAATTTAAGGTTAATTTTCACTCAGATTTCCTTAAAAGATATATTCTCCCACTTCTCTCTCTCTTTTTGTGGCATATATTCTGCTACACCTTATATTAACATAAAACTTCTTCTTTTCTCATCTTTCTATTGAGAGATCTCTTGGATACCTTTCTTTTCATTTCCATTTCAATTACTTTTATCTGGATTTTTACCATAGTACTCTGAAATTATTGCTGCACTGTCCTAAATGATCTCATCTTTTTTCTTCCCCATAGTCTATGTCAGTTCATACTTCATATGTCTGTTATTTTTCTTAAACTCTAATTTTCTGTTACTTTTCAAGGCTAGGAACTAAAAATGTCCCTCACACTTATATTCCTTCAATACTAATAGGACCCTTTTATTCTGTTCACTTTCTCATACCAATATTTTAACTTAAAGGGGCCAGACATTAGCTTGTGTGAAGCAAGGTAGAGTACCATAGAGAAAATACTTCTTTTCAGAGTGTTCAAAACCATGTCACTCAGGTAAGTAACATATTTTAGAGCTTCTGATTTAAATATTTGAACCTTTAGGTGTGATAACTTCTAATACAGAACACTCAGTAGACAAGTGTGTAGAGATAGAGAACTAAGTCTTAACACCTTTAGTTATGATTATTGATTTACTTGTAGATGTGTTGAGTATATGTGGTATTTGTTCTTTAGGCATAATATAATATTTTCTTGAAATCTGTAACTTTTTTTCTTTAGGCTTGAACATGACAAGCAAAGTTGGGAGTCCAAGGCCCAGACAGAGGTCCAGCTTCAACAGAAGGTTTGTAATACTCTACAGGGGGAAAACAAAGAACTTTTGTCCCAGCTAGAAGAGACTCAACACCTATACCATAATTCTCAGAATGAATTAGCTAGGTTGGAATCAGAACTTAAGGTTCTCAGACACCAGTCAGCTAATTTAAATAACTCTTTAGAAAAATGTAAGGAACAGAAAGAAAACTTGGAAGGGATAATAAAGCAGCAAGAGGCTGATATAAAAAATTGTAAGTTCAGTTATGAACAACTAGAAACTGATCTTCAGACCTCCAGAGAGCTGACCAGTCAGCTACATGAAGAAATACATGTGAAAGAACAGAAGATTATAAGCCTGCTTTCTAGCAAGGAAGAGGCAATTCAAGTAGCTCTTGCTGAACTCCATCAGCAACATGATAAAGAAATTAAAGAACTGGAAAACCTGCTATCCCAGGAGGAAGAGGAGAATATTGTCTTAGAAGAGGAGAACAAAAAAGCCGTTGACAAAACAAACCAACTTATGGAAACACTGAAAACTATCAAAAAGGAAAACATTCAGCAAAAGGCTCAATTGGATTCCTTCGTTAAATCCATGTCTTCTCTCCAGAATGATCGAGACCGCATAGTAGGTGACTATCAACAACTGGAAGAGCGACATCTCTCTGTAATCTTGGAAAAAGACCAACTCATCCAAGAGGCTGCTGCTGAGAATAATAAGCTTAAGGAAGAAATTCGAGGCTTGAGAAGTCATATGGATGATCTCAATTCTGAGAATGCCAAGCTTGACGCAGAGCTGATCCAGTATAGAGAAGACTTGAACCAAGTAATATCAATAAAGGACTGCCAGCAAAAGCAACTGCTGGAAGCTCAACTTCAACAAAATAAGGAACTAAAAAATGAGTACTCTAAATTAGAAGAAAAACTTAAGGAATCTGAGGAAGCAAAGGAGCATCTGCAGAAATTCTCTAATGCCCTAAAAGAGGAGAAACTAGGTTTATCTAAAGAGATTGAGAGTTTGAAAGACTCTATATCACAGCTAAAGAGACAAGTGACTGCCTTGCAAGAAGAGGGCACGTTAGGAATCTATCATGCCCAATTAAAAGGAAAAGAAAAAGAGATACAGAGCTTAAGCACTACACTTTCCACCTCTGAGAAGAGAATTACAGAACTGGAAGAGGAATTGGTTTCTGTTCAAAAGGAAGCTGCTAAGAAGGTAGGCCAAATTGAAGATAAACTGAAGAAAGAATTAAAGCATCTCCATCACGATGCAGGGATAATGCGCAATGAAACCGAAACAGCGGAAGAGAGGGTGGCAGAGCTGGCAAGAGATCTGATAGAAATGGAACAGAAATTACTCCTGGTCACCAAAGAAAATAAAGATCTCATGGCACAAATTCAGTCTTTTGGAAGGTCTATGAGTTCCTTGCAAAATAGTAGAGATCATGCCAATGAAGAGCTTGATGAACTGAAAAGGAAGTATGACGCCAACCTGAAGGAGCTGGCCCAGCTGAAAGAACAGCAGGGCCTCCCACACAGAGCACCAGATGCTCCTCTTTCTAATGCTTCCTTTGTAATGAACTCCACTGAGGAGAATAGCTTTTCTCACCTTGAGAAACTTAAGCAACAGCTCCTGTCCAAAGATGAGCAGCTGCTTCACCTGTCCTCACAACTGGAAGACTCTTACAACCAAGTGCAGTCCTTTTCCAAGGCTATGGCCAGTCTACAGAATGAGAGAGATCATCTGTGGAATGATCTGGAGAAATTCCGAAAGACAGAGGAAGGAAAGCAGAGGTCTGTAGCTCAGCCTGCTACCAGCCCAACTGAAGTACAGAGTTTGAAAAAAGCTATGTCTTCACTCCAAAATGACAGAGACCGACTAGTGAGTATCTAGCTCTTTTGGATCTATATTTGAGAGTTTTTGAACTGTTTTTAAAATTTATCTTTCTATAGAAAATGACAAACACATTCTTATCCATATTTTCTGGGCTATCAGAGGCAATAGTATACATTGCACCAGTTCTGTTTGGTCTTAGAAAAACACAAAAACATTATTTAAATTGCTTTAAATTCTGCCAATTCCATTATAAAAAAAGAAAAAAAATCACAAATATTCTTTACCCCAAACTATCCACTGGTTATAAAGGAACTTAAAGTTGGAGAGAGATTTTATATAAACACACACATAAATGTTTCCAGAATTTGTCACAATTTCTTTGAAAGAAATACAGGTATCAGTTAGTGTCTTTTTACAATGATAATTTAGTAATAGATCATCTGGTAGAATTTGAGGAAAAGAGGACATAGCTTGTCATCTTTATATTTATATCTATATCTATTTATATATATATATATAAAACCCAACCCTGTCAAAATAGAAAAACCCTTAAATATAAAAAGGATTCATTGAAATAAGTTTAAATGAGTATTTAGCAAAATTTTATTTGCAAACTGAACTGTTTTCCCACTTCCTTCTAATACCCAACTTTTTTTTGATGAGAGAGAACACTAAGGATCTCTAATGCTAAAGTTATACTGCTAGGGTCAGGAGTTTAATCCAGGTCTTTTCTCTGAAAACTTCAGGTCATCAAAATTCAGAAGCAAAAACTGGAACTCTGTAAGCCAAGCCAAGTGTCAGGGGATTCTACTTTGCAACATTATTGTCTTCACTTTCATAGCAGTCTCTTAACTCTGTCAAGGCCATGTACTTGTAGAAAAATAGGCCAAATAGAAAATAAATTAAGCTTCAGAAGGCTAGATTTTCTAGTTAATATGTTACTCATGTCCAAAATCTGGATATTCTAGTTTCTAAGATTAGACCTAGTGAAAAGATCATTTCTCCTAAGTGCAAGAGTCAATTTTTCCTTTTCTTTGTAGGTAATGGGTTCATTGCTATTTCACGTAATATCCAGTGCTTATAGATAGTATTTTCTCTTTTGTAATTTGAACAAAGCCCATCGTTTCTGCTATAGTTTTGACATCAGCACAATATATTTGCTTGTGTTTTCTTTTTTTATATTAAATCATAACTGTACATTAATGCAATCGTGGGGTACAATGTGCTGTTTTTATATATCATATGAAATATTTTCATGAAACTGGTTAACATAGCCTTCACCACATTTTCTTAGTTATTGTGTTAAGATATTTATATTCTATATTTAATAAATTTAACATGTACCCTTATAAAATACACCATAGGTGTGGTCCCACCAATTACCCTCTCTCCAACCATCCTCCCCACTCCCCTCCCCTCTTTCCCCTTCTTCTTGGGCTATAGTTGGGTTATAGTTTTCATATGAACTCCTCATCTTTCCCCTTCTTTTTGGGCTATAGTTGGGTTATAGTTTTCATATGAAAGCTATAAATTGGTTTCATAGTAGGGTTGAGTACATTGGATATGTTTTCTTCCATTCTTGAGATACTTTGCTAAGAAGAATATGTTCCAGCTCCATCCATATAAACATGAAAGAGGTAAAGTCACCATCTTTTTTTAAGGCTGCATAATATTCCATGGTGTACAATATACCACAATTTATTAATCCATTCATGGGTTGATGGACACTTGGGCTTCTTCCATGAGTTAGCAGTTATGAATTGGGCTGCAATAAACATTCTGATGCAAATATCTTTGTTATAAAGTGATTTTTGGTATTCTGGATATATATCTAGTAGAGGAATTGAAGGATCGAATGGCAGATTTATTTTTAAATCCCTAAGTGATGTCCAAACATCTTTCCAAAAGAAATGTATTAATTTGCATTCCCATAAACAGTGCAGTGAAGAAGGGTTCCCTTTTCTCCACATCCATGCCAACATGTCTGGTTTGGGGATTTTGTGATGTGAGCTAATTTTACTGGAGTTAAATGATATCTCAAAGTGGGTTTGATTTGCATTTTTCTGATGATTAAAGATGATGAGCGTTTTTTCACGTGTCTGTAGGCCATGTGCCTGTCTTCTTTAGAGAAGTTTCTCTTCAAGTCCCTTGCCCACCCTGAGATGGGATCTCTTGTTCTTTTCTTGCTAATATGTTTGTATTCTCTCTGGATTCTGGTTAGTAAACCTTTGTCAGAGACATAACCTACAAATATCTTCTCCCATTCTGAGGGCTGTCTGCTTGCTTTACTTACTGTGGTTTTGGCTGTGCAGCTTTTCAGTTTGATCAGATCCCATTAGTGTATTTTTGGTGTTGCTTCAATTGCCCAGGGAATCTTCCTCATAAAATATTTGCCCAGGCAGATTTCTTCAAGAGTTTTCCCTGTACTTTCTCCTAGTATTTTTATAGTTTCATGTCTTAAGTTTAAAACTTTAATCCAGTGAAAGTCTATCTTAGTTTATGGTGAAAGGTGTGGGTCCAGTTTCAGTCTTCTACAGGTAGCCAGCCAGTTCACCCAGCACCATTTGTTAAATAGGGAATCTTTTCCCCCCTGGATGTTTTTCATTGGCTTGTCAAAGATCAAGTAACGGTAGGTAGCTGGATTCATCTCTTGGTTCACTGTTCTGTTCCATACATCTACGTCTCTTTTTCTGTGCCAGTACCATGCTGTTTTGATCACTATCAATTTATAGTATAGTCTGAGGTCTGGTGGCATAACTCCTCCTGCTTTGTTT